>MU551531.1:899531-919921 GCA_024362625.1 Silurus asotus
AGCGCTCTTTGAGAGGAGCTCTCTCCCTCGCTGCTCCGGTCCCGCTCTCGCCGAGGCGAAGCGGCGCCGGCGCTCGTGGGGCTCGCAGGCCGATTTAGCGGCGGGGTTGGAGTCGGATTAGTCCGCTTCAGCTTCATTGGCTGAATTGAGCTTCGGCTCTATTGGGGAAGCAGGCCCGATGGCTGCTTCTTCTCCCAGTACGAGCAGCGCGGCGTTACATGTCTCTCTCTCCGAGGAGGGTGAGCTGATGGATGCTAGCGGGCCCGTGGAGTCCTCTCAGCCTGTGCTGTACAAGGAGCTCCTCGAGGTCGTGACACGAGCCGTTGCTAAGCTGGATCTAGCTTGGCCGGTGGAGCAGCAGAGACAGCGCGCACCCAGTAAGCTGGATGAGCGTTTTCTGCGTCCTGTGTCGCTTCCTTGGAGCCGGGGCCTGCCGTTTTTTCCCGATCTGCAGGCCGAGGTGTCCAGTTCTTGGGAAACCCCATACTTAGCGCGTGCTTCGTCGCACCACTCCTCACTTTACGCGAATGTGGTTGGGGCTAAGGCGTGCGGCTATGGGGCGATACCGTGTGTTGAAGAGTCGCTAGCTAGCTACCTCTCTCCTAGCGTAGCCTGGTCCTTTCGGGCACCGCGAAGCCCAGAAACAGAGCGTCGCCACCCGGTCTCCGTGGGCGGGCCCTAATCCCAGGATGTGATTCTGAATCACAGGATGTGATTCAGAGCACGGCCGCCCTCCAGCGGGTGTCTTCCTCCACTTCCGCCCAAAGTCTAGGTACGGATGCTCTGAGCGGGTCAGAGGCCAGTCTCGAGGGGCTGGTTCCCCTGCGGAACTTACTGGCAGCTTGGGAGGGGCTGCCAGGAGTCTCCCAGTGGGTCCTGCGGACCATAGGCGGGGGTTACGCAATACAGTTTGTGTCCTCTCCTCCACGTCTCTCGTGGCACATAAATTGCCTGGAGATGATGGCTGTGTTTTTGGGGTTGAAACACTTTCTCCCAGCCCTGAGAGATCGCCATGTGTTGGTCCGTACGGACAATACAGCGGTGGTCTCCTACATTAACCGCCAGGGGGGTCTCCGTTCCCGCCCCTTGTACAAACTAGCACAGGCGGTCCTCTTGTGGTCTCAGGACAGGTTCCTGTCCCTGAGGGCCATTAACATCCCTGGTCGGTTGAATGTCAGAGCAGATGCCCTGTCGAGACAGGGACCGCAGCCGGGGGAATGGCGTCTCCACCCCGAGGTGGTGGAGCTGGTATGGCGGAGGTTCTACAGAGCCCAAGTGGATCTTTTTGCGACCCAGGAGACCTCGCACTGTCCCCTCTGGTTCTCTCTCTCTCACCCAGCCCCGTTAGGGCTGGATATAATGGTACAGTCGTGGCCGAGGCTGCGTCTGTACGCCTTCCCCCCGGTCACTCTGCTCCCTGAAATTCTGGAGAGGGTTCGCTGGGAGGGAGCCCGTCTCCTCCTGGTGGCGCCTCGGTGGCCGAGCAAGCCGTGGTTTGCGGATATGGTGCCCCTTCTCGAGGGCCCTCCTTGGGAGATTCCTCCCAGGAGGGATCTTCTCTCTCAGGTGGGCGGGACCCTGGTTCACCCCCGCCCGGAGTTGTGGAAGCTGTGGCTGTGGCCCCTGAGGGGGCCCGGTTCGCGGCAGCTGGTCTCTCCACCGAGGTGGTAGAGACCCTTCTCCACTCCAGAGCTCCCTCCACGAGGAGGTCGTACGCCACACACTGGCGGCTGTTCACATCCTGGTGCGAGCACCGTGGCCTGGATCCTGTTAACTGACCGGTTGGGTCAGTTCTGGAGTTCCTGCAGGAACAGTTTGCGGCAGGGTTAACCCCCTCGACCCTGAAGGTTTACGTGTCGGCCATCGCGGCTTATGGCTCCCCGCCTGTGGGGCAGTCACTGGGTAGGCACCCACTGGTGACACGTTTCCTCCGTGGCCCCCGGAGGCTGAGGCCCGGGACGCGGCCCAGAGTGCCTGTCTGGGATTTGGCCGTTGTGCTGGCGGCTCTTTCCGAGCCCCCCTTCGAGCCGTTAGCCGATGTGGCCCTTAGGTTTCTGTCGGTCAAGACCACCTTTCTGTTGGCGATTTCCTCCCTGAAGAGGATCGGGGATCTGCAGGCTTTGTCTGTGGCCCCGTCTCGCCTGGAGTTTGCTCCTGGTATGGCCAAGGTGTTTCTCTATCCGAAACCAGGGTACGTGCATAAGGTGCCTACGGCTCCCTCTCGTCCCGTCGTGTTGCAGGCATTCTGCCCTCCTCCGTTTACTGCCCCCGACCAGGAGCGACAGCACCGACTGTGTCCAGTCCGCAGGACGAGTCCTTGGAGGAAGTGGGAGCAGCTGCTCGTCTGCTATGGCCCTAACAGGAAAGGTTTCCCGGCCAATAAGCAGACGTTGAGCAGATGGGTTGTGGATGCAATTGTGTCGGCTCATGGGTCTTTGGGCCTCCCCGCCCCAGTTGGGGTTCGAGCTCACTCCACCCGGAGTGTGGCGGCCTCTACGGCCTGGTCGGCTGGAGTCCCACTCCAGGACATCTGTGATGCAGCGGGCTGGTCCACCCTGCTGACCTTGGTCAGGTTCTATGACCTTGACCTCAGAGCCACCCCGGGCTCCTCTGTGTTGCGTGCTGGTGCCGAGGCCCTTACTCTCTAGGCCGGGTCTGGTCAGTGTGGCGTGATTGGACACTCGTTCCCATAGCGTTTCGACGCAGCTCGAGTTCCTGAAGGGGAAAGTCTCTAGGTTACGACCGTAACCCTAGTTCCCCGAAGGAACGAGACGCTGCGTCTCCGTGCCACACTCCCTGCATCCCTGCGGCGCTTACCTTCTCTCGCAGGAGCCAGCGTCTGGTCCATCTCGCAGCCATTTGTAGCTTCCTGTTTACGCGCCGTCGCCCGCTGATGACGTCACGTCTCAAACGCCTATTGGTCAGATTACACACGTGGTTCAGAGCGCTGTCACGCAGTGGCGTTCCCATAGCGTTTCGACGCAGCGTCTCGTTTCTTCGGGGAACTAGGGTTACGGTCGTAACCTAGAGACGTTATATTATATTACACACAATTATACAATAATAATGAAAACTGATAATGGTGAAAACTTACATGAATCCATGTTTTAGACACTGACAGTCTGTTAGGTGGTAGCTCAGTGGTTAAGGCATTGGGCTTTGGATCAGAAGATCACAGGTTCGAATCCCACCACCACCAAGCTGCCACTGCTGGGCCCTTGAGCAAAGCCCTAAAACCCTCCCATGCTCAGTTGTAAGTCGCTCTGGATAAGGGCGTCTGCCAAATGCCGCAAATGTTACTTTATAATGTAATGTCATTTACCCTGTAATGACTCTGATAGGGATTCAAATCTCATAGTAACTGAAGCAGCATGTTTCTGGTCTATTAGAGTCTGTAAGAAAACATTTCCACATTCAGTTCTGTGATTAAATGTTCAATAAAAAGGATATAAACCCTTTTATATTTAGTATAGTTAGGTATGTTCTGGGTTGGTCTCTTGCAAACTCCTCTATTAGGAATTGGGGCATGTGTACTGGGAGAACACCAGTTTTATACCAGCAATGGGTGATTTAACTTCTATCATTTATTCATGGCTCCTTTGAACATAAAATTTCTCTTAAAGGTTATTGACCTTGTTGAAGGGTCCAGCATGTATACCTTCCAATCAGATGTCTAATTTCTTAACTACTGTACTCCGAACTTCACTTGACTTCTGAAATATGGCAGAACAAAGAATCACATCTCCATAAGCAAAGAGTAAATGCTTTCTTCTGGCATGGAATGATTTCATTAAAGATCATGGAACAAAATCCGGAAGTAGCTCGAATGTGATCAGTATGAGGAACCAGAGGAAACTGTTGTGGAACATAATACATAGATGAAAGTCTATATTAATTTAAATAAATAAATAGATTTATTATCACATAGAGAGAAGAAGCCTCAGAGGAACAGGAGTTGGAGCACTTTTTAAAGGTTTTTATGAACATTAGAAGGACTCTGAAGGAAATATTGAATATCTTTGACCACAATCCAGTCAAACAGATGGCAGTAAAACACTGTTAAATCATCAACAAAGACATCTAAGATCTATCCAAACAATCTAATCCTCTCATCGTGGACTCGAAATATATTTTATATGCAGTAGAACATTTTGAACATTATTATTCATGTATTCATTGTTAAATCCTGAAGTAAATTAAAATACAATTAACCCATCTAGAGACGTACCAGTGCCAATTGAATCCCGCTACATGTGTGGTTTTGACATTGGACCTCCTGGAGTGTTTAAAGGCTCTGGCATGGAGAAGCTGATGCTGGATCTGTGATGATCACAAATGCTAAGCTCATAAAACTTGGAGCTACTAACCATATGGACTGTATAAGACTGTAGAAAGAACATCACTTATAATCTTGTACTCCAGTACTCATGTTAGTTCTCACTGTCCAGTGTTCTATATTGTTAAAAGATTTATGATCAAACTCTTGATGTCATCCAGATGAGAATGAGTTCCCCTTTTGAGTCCGGTTCCTCTCAAGGTTTCTTCCTCATAACATCTAAGGGAGTTTTTCCTTGCCACAGTCACCACGGCTGCTCATCAGGGATAAATACACATCATTCACCTTAACTGTTGATTTGTGTAAAGCTGCTTTGGGACAATGTCTGTTGTGAAAAGCGCTATACAAATAAACCTGACTTGACTTGACTGTCTTCAAGTGAAGACTAATCTTGCGTACCAGTGTATGTTTATTCATTGCTAGAGACTCAAAGCACTGTTGTACGTCGTTCTGGATGAGGGCGTCTGCTAAATGGCGCAAATGTAAATACAAATGTAAAAATTATTCACCCACTTCTGGTCACCCTCAGCCTGAGAGCATCACTTATGAGTGATGGTTTTTGAGCCCTTTCCACACACTGCTGACATTGTTCTGCTGCAGCTGATCCTCTATCTTCCTCCTGTAGCAAGCTTTTCCTTCCCCTTATATTTTTTCTCAGTTATCTCTGGACAGTTTTTAGCTCTTTTTCACACAATCTTCTTCTCTTTAAGGAGAGTCTTTATATCAGGGTTGATCCATGGTTTGTTGTTGGGAAAACACCGTACAGTCCTGGTGGGTACATTATTCTCCACACAGAAGTTAATGTAATCCATAATACATTCTGTTAGACTGTCAATATCCTCCCCATGTGGATTGTACAATTCCTGTCACATAGTTATTTCAAAACAGTCTTTCAGAGCCTCACTGGTCTCATCAGACCATGTCCTCACTGTGCAGGAGGCAGCTGGTTGCCTGCATACAAGAGGTTTGTACACCGGTGGGAGATGAACCAGGTTGTGAGCCGATCTTCCCAAGGGGGAATGAATGAATCCCCCCAAAACACCACATGTGACTTTATATATGTGATTTATTTTATATATATTATATAGACGTCCACTTACACAACCTTTACTGTGTCTACATTAATTCATAGAAATAAACAATACACAAGAACATCTTATAATACAGTCATTATTTATTGACTTAAATTATTTTACAGGTTTTTATTGAATATAATCAAAGTCATTTTTTTTGTGTTGGTCACTGATTAGAAAACTATATATATGTAGTTTTCTAATCAGGTACTTAATTTATATGATATATTTTTTGAATCTGCACACACAAACACACACACACACACACACACACACACACACACACACACACATATATGTACTTTTGTGTGTGTGTGTGTGTGTGTTTGTGTGTGTGTGTGTGTGTGTGTGCAGAGTCAAAACATATATCATATATATCATCCTGGGCTCAATTTATGATTTAAAATATAATGTAAAAAAAAGATTATTCCTGCTTAAATACAGACAAAGTGAATTTCAAAATAATTAAACACTTAATTCAGCTTCATTCAGGATCTGGTCAATTCTTTTCATGCGTTTCTGCACCCACTCGCGTTCAGGATCCCCACACACCTGACGCTTGTTCATCAGGGTAAAACTGCAGAACAGAGAGAAGATGTACATCAGTGTAGAACTGCAATAAAATCAGAAAATCTCACACACACACACACTCCAAACCTTCACCATTATATACAGTTATATTATATTACACACAATTCTACAATAATAATGCACATGAAAATGATCACTTTTTTATTTCTATTTTCATTTAACCTTTATTTTTCCAGGAAGTTCCCATTGAGATTAACAGAAATCTCTTCTTCCAGGGAGTCCTGGCCAAGGTGGCCGTATAAAAGTTTCACATAAACACATAACATACAAAACAAATTCCAAACAAACAAAGGGGGAAAAAAATAAAAATTATTTATAAATCAACAAATCAGTTAATTAAAACAGTAACCAATTCACTCGTTTTACATTGCAATATATTTTTAAACACATTCAAAAAAGGAATTAGTCTTAGTGGATTAATAGCCGAGTGTACTCTAGGTACGTCTAATGTAATACCAGTTGAAGATCTGGTGCTGTATTTCCTTTTTTCTATTTGTAAGTTGTTACTCTATCTATGTGCACGCCATCCATGAAAAGGATAGACGGAGCAGTGATCATAGAACGACTATGCGAAAAAATAATATACTTCGGGTTTTTTTTGCATTTAAAACTAATTTCAATTAGAGTAAATTATACTGAAAAGTATTAAAAGAATTCTGGAGAATGTCAATAGCTTGTGACAAAGAGGATGCAGTTGAATAAAAAATTGTATCATCAGCATAAAAATGTAGCTTTGCAGATTTTATTCCCTGCCCTTAATCATTTATAAAAATCGAAAAAAGAAGTGGTGCCAGTAATGAACCTTGAGGAACACCATTCTTGACTGTTAACTCAGATGAAATATAATTATCTACAGCAACACATTGCATTTAAAGCAACAAGCAAGGCAACACAATGCTGTCTTTCATCGAGAGCAGTTATTAAATCATTTGTAATAAGTGTTTATTATTATTATTCATTAAAATGAATAAAACGAACAACGAGGAGGTGAAAACTTACATGACTCCAGGATTTGTACACCGATGGTCTGTTACTTTATACTCTGTAATGAGTCTGATAGGGATTGTTTTCTCATAGTAATTGAAGCAGCATGAGTCTGGTCCATTTGAATCTGTAAGAAAACATTTCCACATTCAGTTCTGTGATTAAATGTTCACTAATAAGATATGAAACACTTTTATATTTAGTATAAAATGCAGGTCTGATGTATTTGTTGCTGTAGTTCATGTTTATACTGAATTAATGCGCTCGTTCTGATACGTGTCTAAAGCAGAAACATCTTAGAAACGTGTAATTGTTGATATGGTGACATTTTCACTAAAGAGATTTTTATGTGAAAAAGATGGAAGGAGTCACCAGTGTTAATACTGTTTTTCTGTTTGTTTGTTTTATTGTTTTTTTTGTTTTTTTTTTGTAAATTAAACGTAGCATAAAACATATTAGTGCTAAAAAATGCTGTAGTTTAGATAAAATAAAAAAATCCTGGGAAATGAATAAATTTTAGACTGTAACAGTAACTTGGCTTCATCACGCTGCTCCATCACTCAGTATTTTACTGTAAACACTGAATATGTTTATAATTTGTTACTGGGAGCTACTGAGCAACTCATAATAATATGAGTTATAATAATAATAATAATAATAATTAAATAACAAAATTAAAGTTTTCTTACTCTGAGCCGTTGTAAAAAACTGAAGGCAGGTGAGAACCAGCAGAACCAGCAGAAGACCACGAGAGTTCATGACTGATGATGATGATTGATGATGGTGATGATGGTCAAGATGTTAAAAGAATGATACAAATACAGATCCCCTTCAGTTTATATAGCTGTTTCAGGAGGGTGTGTGTGTGTGTGTGTGTGTGTGTGTGTGTGTGTGTGTGTGTGTGTGTGTGTGTGTGTGTGTGTGTGTGTGTGTGTGATAGAAAGTTTTACTTTGAGTAAGAGACCAAAAATATCAGAGGAAGCTCATCTGCAGGTTTCAACTAAAATAAGAAAGAACTGAAAGTTTTATCAAAATGATCTCAAACAACATCTACAAACATCACTGCCATTTTCCCGCCAATAATTCAATTCAATTATTATTATTATTTTTTGTTTTTTATAGTGCTTTTAACATTGGACATTGTCTCAAAGCAGCCTTAGTTAAAGAAACTTTGAGATGGAGATCAAATGCAAACTGTAGTTCTGAATCAGTGTAGCAGACCGTTGATATTAACTACAGTCCAACTACAGACATGAGGATCTCTGGGATAAGAGACGTCACCACAACACCATCAACAACCCTGAGTGAACGTGTGAGAGTGAGGGGACGAAAGCATCCAAATATCCCAGTTCACCAAACACTCCATATCCATGATCCCTTCAGATCTGTTTCTGAGACTTTATGTCTGAGTCCTGAACACTATTCGGAAGGCTGTTCCAGAACTGTGGAGTTTTATAAGAGAAACATCTGCTCCCCTGATGTAGTCTTCATACCATCAAATAGCCTGCTAATTTACATATCTTTGTATACTTCAAAAACTCAGTGTGGGTTTTTTTTCACCTTTTCTCTAAATATCTCTCGCGTTTGCAAGTTTTTTGCAAAAATTGCTTTTTTCACACCTTGTTTAAAAAAACATCTCACTTTATCACACCTCGGCTTTAATTAACTCTAAATTAAACACCTCAGCCCTTTTTCTAAAGATGCTTTCATGTTGTTCAAAATCTCATTGTGCTGTGAAATATCTCCTACCAATCTTACCAAATTTCATTTATGTTTATAAAATTATTATTGTTTTTTTCTCTGCAGCATCTCTAATCTACCGAAATTTCCATGTTTTACCAAATCGTATAGAATTTCATCAATAACTGCTATTTGTCTACTACTAAGTATATCTAGTAAATAAGTGCTATATTACCAACCCTGTCTCTACTGAGAATAGCAATGATTCTCCTCCTTTTCTTCTTCTTCTTCTTCTTTGGGCTGCTCCCATTAGGGGCCTCTACATCTGCCTCTTTTAAACTAATGAAATTAGCAATGATTATGTTAGAAATAATGCTAAATAAATAACTAAATCATGTGTGAGTGCAAAATAAATCATAAAAAATATCAAATAATGCTACTTCTTTTGATTATAATATAAAATTAAGATGGCTCAAACTGAACTTTGTAACTCGAATATGAATCTTGCCAAGGAATCATGCGTGTTTTATGTTTATCTATTTTCAGTCACGGATGTCTGCAGATGTCTCAAACACATCCTATGTGCAAACTCGATTCCCTTTCAGGAACTCGAGCTGCTTCGAAACACTTTGGGAATGCGACTGCGTTATCCATGCTCTAAATAATGAGTCTAATCAGTCAAAATTGGAGGCAAGCTGCCAACAGTAAGGTGACCTCACAGCCAGGAAGTATAAAACGCATATAAAACATTTTCCCACTGCACCACGCTGTCTGAGATCCTCCAGCACTGCTCGACTGCTACCCCTAGATGTTTGTTCAGCAGAGTCCCTGATTATCTTCAAGCGATGACTGAAGACCTCCATCTTCCTGAAACATGTTTGTTTGCAAACACAAGTATGTAATTTTGCGTACCAGTGTAGATTTATTCATTACTAGAGACTCAAAGTACTTTTGTACATCGTTCTGGATAAGGGCATCTGCTAAATGCCGTAAATGTAAATGTAAAACGCACATGGAGAGAAGCCGGCTGAACACCACCACAGGGGCAGGTAAGAATTTGTATACACACACTTTAAAAATAACTTTGTAGTTTGGAAAAACCTTGAATTGGCCTTGGATTGGTCATTACCAAGAATTGCAATAGCAGCTATAGAAAGCCTGTGGAACTCCAAAACAAACTGGCAAACAAGCTGGCAAACAGCACTGGACAAGGTTCTTCTTGCATCATTTTACTGTTCAAACTCGCCAGTGGAAGCTCAAGGTCACCACTGGGTCATTATTTTGGCTTATTTTGTCTATGATCTGACAAACTTCTGAGCCAAGATCATTCCTTAGACTGACTGTAGCTCTTCAAATGACCTGTTCAGGATCCTCACCTAAAAGATTTATCATTGTGTACCCATTTTTTGTCTCTATAGTAGCAGTTACAATCCAGATTGATTCTCATGAAGCCTTGAATGAATCCCCAATAAAAAACGCATGTGATTTTGTGATTTATTTTATATATACAAACCAGATTCCAAAGATTGTAACCCTGTACAAATTGTGAAAAAAAGGAAATGCCATCATTTACAAATCTCATAAACTTATATTTTATTCACAATAGAATATACATAAAATATCAAATGTAACAAGTGAGACATTTTGAAATCTCATGCCAAATGTTGGCTCAGAGAATCTTGAACAATCTCCGTTTCTTTGGGCCAAGGCTCTTTAAAAAATAGACTGTGGCAAAGTGGAAAACTGTTCTGTGGTCAGACGAATCAAAATGTAAAGTTCTTTTGGGAAAACTGGAACGCCATGTCATCCAGATTAAAGAGGATAAGGACAACCCAAGTTGTTCTCAGCGCTCAGTGTAGAAGCCTGCATCTCTGATGGTATGGGGTTGCATGAGTGCATGTGGCATGGGCAGCTTACACATCTATTAAATCACAATCAATACTGAAAGGTATATCCAAGTTCAAGAATAACATATACTCCAATCCAGATGTCGTCTCTTTCAGGGAAGACCTTGCCTTTTCCAACATGACGATGCCAGACCACATAATGTATTACCTTCTGGTTCTCCCTTTTAGTTATGCTGCCGTAGCGAGTCTTGCCGTAGTCCAAACTGCACACTGACAGTAACTTTCATACAACAATAAGGCCATTTAATAATCCATATCCTTCTCTTCCCATCACCCTCTCCTCTCTCTCTCTCTCTCTTTCTCTGTCGAGTTTACCATGCTCCTGAGGCTCCAGTGACCACTGTCCCTGCCCCTCTTCCCTCTGTGGATCTTCCCACTTTTTCCAGGTCTGCCACTGGATAGTGTTCTCTTCGACTTAAGGCCACTCTGTGCAGCTTGGGATGGTTTCTCATCAATGCCTTGGGTGGTTCCATGAAATTCCGGAGTAAGAACGGGCACTTTAAGGATGGATTGGACTGAAGTTAATGTCAACAGTCTCCTACACTCAGGAATACAGTTCGCTTCTGATCATCATCACTGTACCCCGCAACTTTGTATATCTGCTTTGAATGGACATTCGGTGCAACCCAGATGAGGATGGGTTCCCTCTTGAGTCTGGTTCCTCTCAAGGTTTCTTCCTTATGCCATCTCGGGGAGTTTTTCCTTGCCACAGTTGCTCATCAGGGACAAATTTACTCACAAAGAACATATTTACTTTTAATCACCACATTAACTGTGTAAAGCTGCTTCGAGAAAATGTTCATTGTTAAAAGCGCAATACAAATAAAAATTAATTGAATTGTATTGAATACTGCATCAATTACAACGTCTCTAGGTTACGACCGTAACCCTAGTTCCCCGAAAGAACGAGACGCTGCGTCGAAACGCTATGGGAACGCCCCTGCGTGACCACGCTCTGAACCACGTGTGAAATCTAACCAATAGGCAAGCCGTGACGTCATAGACAGGTGACGTCACGTAAACCAGGAAGCTACAAGATGGCTGTGCGGTGGTAGCGACATTAGCTTCTGCAAAGAGAGAAGGTAAGCGCCGCAGTTACCTCTGGTAACTAGGGTTACGGTCGTAACCTAGAGACGTTCCCCTTCAGGAACTCGAGCTGCGTCGAAACGCTATGGGAACGAGTGTCCAATCACGCCACACTAAACAGACCCTGCCGAAAGAGTGAGGGCCTCGGCACCAGCACGCAGGACAGAGAAGCCCAGGGTGGCTCTGAGGTCAAGGCCATAGAACCTGACAAAGGTCAGCGGGGTGGACCAACCCGCAGCGTCACAGATGTCCCGGAGTGACACTCATGTGGACCCAGCCTCAGAGGCCGCCGCACTCCGGCAGGGTGAGCCCTGACCGCGATCAGAGCGGGAACCAGGACTCGCAGCCGAACAATTGCACCGACCACCTCCAAGGACTCGTCCTGTGGCGATAAGCACCCAGTGCTTGCACTGGACACAGCCGGGTCTCGTAACCCCTGGTCAGGGGGCCATAAACAGAGGAGGGCAGAATGCCTGTAACACGACACATCGTGTGGGAGCACCCAGCCTTGTATAAAGAACACTCTGGCCATGCCATGGGGCAACTCCAGGTGGGACGAGGCAACTGCCATGACCCAGACAGGCACCCCTAGTCACGTCCCAGGCCACAGCCTTCAGGCGCCGCGGAGGAAACGTGTCACCAATGGGACCTACCCAGCAAACACGGAAACCCTCAGGTTTGAAGGGGTTAACTCTGAGGCAAACTGTACCTGCAAAAACACCAGAACTAAACCGACCGGGCAGTTAACTGGGTCCAAGTCATGGTGCTCACACCGTGACGCAAACAGTCGCCATCGTGCAGCGTACGACCTTCTCGTGGAGGGAGCTCTGGAGCGGAAAAAAGCCTCTACTACTTTGGTAGGGAGAACAGCTGCTACAAACCTTGCCCCCTTAGAGGCCACAGTCTCCACAACACCGGGCAGGGGTAAAGCAGGGTTTCACCCGTCAACGAGGTGCTACCCGAGGAGACAGACCCCCTACCGGCGAACCTATTCCAGACCTATTCCAGACTCCCGAGAGCATCGCAATCGGGGAAAGGCGTACAGGCGTAGCCTTGGCCAAGACCGTCCCACGGTCTGCTCAGACATCCAACCGTCCCGGGGTGTAACCAGCTCTAAATGAGAGGAGTTCTTCCCGGGAAAACAAGAGGACCTCCTGCGCCAGTTGCTCGCAAGGGCGAGACCGGAGTACCCCCAGGTGGTTAATGTACAAACCGTGCGGATCAACACATAGCAATCTCTAAGGACTGGGAAGAAGTGTTGTAACCCCAACAACACTGCCAGCAACTCCCGGCAACCTATGTGACACAAGAGACGTGGGCTGCTTCACAGACCCTGGGCGAAGTGGCCACTCAGGACGACTACCCACCCCGTCAGGGAAGCATCCGTCGTTAGCGTTACGCGATGACAAGGAGTCCCTAAAACGGGGCCTCAGGACAGAACGTAGGGATCTACCATTCAACCAAGGCTCGAAGGGCACACCGTGAGACCTTGATGTGATGATACAGACCCCCTCAGGGGAAGAACCCTTCTTTCCCGAAGCCACCACTGGAGGGGCCACATGCTGAGAGAGACGAGTGAAAATACACTGAGACCCAGCAATGAGACCCAGCAACCCAGCAATGAGACCCAGCAACCTCTGGAACTGCCTCACAGTGACTAGGTGGCCTGCCCCTACCCTCCTGACTGCAAAAGTACACACCACCTGGCGTCTCAGTCCGAACCCCAGTACCTTCATGCAGGCGGAAACAGCATCTCAATGCCGAACCGCCAGGTGCTCTAACGAGCCAACATTAACCAATCGTCGATATAATACAGAATGCGGATGCCCTGAGGTCGCAGCGGGGTCAGTGCTGCACTCTGTGAAAGCAAGGGGTGGGGCGCTAGGCCGCACGAAAGGACCGATATTGGTAAGCTTCGCCCCGAAAGCAACCTCAGGAACCTCCCGTAGGACGGCTGCATGGGAGCATGCAACCACCAGATCTAGAGTATGACAAATCAGTCCTTGGACTTGACCTGAGACATGACCTCTCTAAACGAGAAACCTGAACCCGAGCCTCAAAAGTGAGTGGTTCAAGTAGCGGAGATCCAGAATTGGATGCAACCCACCGTCCTTCTTCGGAACAATGAAGCACGGGCTGTAGCAGCCTGACTCTCTAAACAAGGAGGAGGGAACCACCTAGATGGCCCGATTCATCAGGAGAGCACGCGCCCCCGGTCCCAGAACCAGAGCCTGCATGGGTCCCACCAAGGCAGGACACACCCCGTCGAGCCGGGGAGGAGAAGACGCGAACTGAATCGTGCAACCCTTCTCCACAGTACACAGGACCCCCGAGAGACCCCAGGCAGCCCTCCAGACTGACAGAAAGTCTCCACACTCTGCAGCCGACCACACCTCCTGAGAGGTTGCAGAACCCCCCCATCCGCGGCGAACATATGGGCGGAATACGGGGAGCAAACCGCTAAAGAAGTTGCACCCTGAACACGACCTATGGCAGGGCTAACAGACAGTCCTCCTGAACCGGAATGGCAGGAGCAGCGTACTGCGGCCGTTGAAGCCCCCTGAGAGGCGGCGGATGACCCCCATCCGCAACTAACTGTCGGGCAGAAATAAGGGAGTTTACCGCTAAAGGAAGGCAGCGTCCTGAACACCCTGTGGCAGGGCCAACAGACCGGCCTCCCGGTGGTGCCAGGGAGGGACGAGCACCACCCTCCAAGATGCAAGCCATTAGGCCTACGCACCAAGTCAAGTCAAGTTTGTCAAGTCAAGTTTATTTGTATAGCGCTTTTTACAACAGACATTGTCTCAAAGCAGCTTTACACAAATCAACCTGATGGTGAATGGTGCGAATTGGTCCATGATGAGCAAGCCGTGGCGACTGTGGCAAGGAAAAACTCCCTTAGATGTTATGAGGAAGAAACCTTGAGAGGAACCAGACTCAAAAGGGGAACCCATCCTCATCTGGGTGACATCAAGAGTTTGATCATAAATTTTTCCAACAATACAGAACACTGGATAGTGAGAACTAACATAAAGATCACCACAGCCCATTCACTAGAGACGAGGATGACCCTCAGGCCGTCTGGCCACCCCTCGGGCCTAGAGAGTCGCCAGGGGCCACTAGGACCTCCCCGCGGGAATCGGGTGGCAACACTCTCACACCGGGCTATCTCGCTGTGCCTGGACGTACCAGGGCGAGGCTGCCGCCGAGCAGCCCCAACGGAGCAGCGAGGGACTATCACTGAAATGCCATCGCGGTCTCCTGAACCCGCCAGCAATCACCCTTACCCACAGCGTCAACAGGTCAGGCCAGGAGGGGACACCATGGCGCTTCAGAAGGAAGCCCGCATCATCCCCCACAGAAAGCCAGCCTGGTATGCCTGCAACACACTCACTGTGTGGAAGCAACCCGTAGCCTGACCCGCCAAGCCGCGCTACCCACCAGAGCCAAGCAGCTCTTTATAGGCAAACCAATAGCCGTCACAGCCGCAACACTCGGGGAAAGATAGCTAGTTAGCGTCTCTACCACAAGCGGCATCGTCCCGTAGCCGCACCACTTAGCTCCAATAACATTCGCGCACAGCGAAAGAACATCTGAAAAGCACGCATGCACACAGGCCCCCCAGGACCCAGACACCTTGGTGCGCAGATCAGGGGAGGCACTGAGGCTGTGACACATTGCAGAAAACGCACAACCAGCTCACTGGGTGCGCGCTGCCACTGCCACACGACCGGCCAAGCTAAATCCAGCTCGGACCCGGCCCGTGCCACGACCTCAAAGAGCTCCATATACAGCACAGGCTGTGAGGAGTCCGCAGGCCCGCTAGCATCCACCACCTCATCCTCCGTGGAGCGAGAGACATGTAATGCTGCGCCGCCCGCACTGGGAGAAGAAGCAGCCACCAGGCATGCTTCCCCTAATTTCCCCAAATTTCATCCACCTCGGAGGAAGAAATATGGAGCACCGCGTCACACACACCGAGAAAAGAACCGATACCAAACGAGCACCCTCCCTGGGGAACGGGAGCTCGGCTCGCAGCCCAGAGCGCATAGCCACACAGCTAAAACGCTAACGGCCGATACCACCGAGAGCCAAAGCCTCGAGGGAAGGCGCTCACCTCGGAGGAAGAATATGGAGCATCGCGTCACACACACCAGAAGAAGAACCGTTTCCAAACGAGCGCAATCCCCAGGGGACGGGAGCTCGCCTAGCAGCCGGGAGTGCAAAGCCACACGGCTAAATGCTAACAGCCGATTCCATCGAGAGCCGAAGCCGTGAGGGAGAGTGCTCACCTCGGAGAGCGCTCCCCGAAAATTCACCCACCTCGGAGGAAGAATACGGAGCACCGCGTCACACACACCAGAGAAGAAACTGTCAAACGAGCGCAATCCCCGGGGAACGGGAGCTCGCCTCGCAGCCGGGAGTGCATAACCGCACGGCTAAAATGCTAACAACTGATACCCTCGAGAGCCGACTAAGCACGCTCCTAAGCTAAGCAAACAACACATCGGCTGCGTGTCACCCCCCGAAATGAATCGGGGCAAGCAGGAAACACGCAGACGGAATACTGCCTGCATATAAGTTTATGACTGCACAGATAACACACTCAAAGTGCTTACCTGAACGAGCAGAAGCTAATGTCACTACCACTGCACAGCCATCTTGTAGCTTCCTGGTTTAGGCGACGTCGCCTGTCTATGACGTCATGGCTTGCCTATTGGCTAGATTTCACACGTGGTTCAGAGCGTGGTCACGCAGGGGCGTTCCCATAGCGTTTTGACGCAGTTGGAGTTCCTGAAGGGGAACATCATGGCTGCGTAGAAGAAGGATCCGGCCTGCAGTCCAGATCTTTCACCCATAGAAAACAATTGGCGCATCATAAAGAGGAAGATTCGACAAAGAAGACCTGAGACAGAGCAACTAGAAGCCTGTATTAGACAAGAATAGAAGAACATTCCTATTCCTAATCTTGAGCATCTTGTCTCCTCAGTCCCCAGACATTTACAGACTGTTATAAAAAGAAGAGAGGACGCCACACAGTGGAGACACGGCCTTGTACCAACTTTTTCAGATGTGTTGATGCCATTTAATTAAAAAATCAACTTATTTTTCCCTTAAAATAATACATTTTCTCAGTTTAAACATTTGATATGTCATCGATGTTGTATTCTGAATAAAATATTGAAATGTGAAACTTTCACATCATTGCATTCTGTTTTTATTCACAATTTGTACAGTGTCCCAACTTTTTTGTAATCCGATTTGTATTATATAGGCGTCCACTTACACAACCTTTACTGTGTCTACATTAATACACAAAAATAAACAATACACAATAAAATCTTATAATACAGTCACATTAATACTTTTACAGGTTTTTATTGAATATAATCAAAGTATTTTTCTGTATTGGTGCCTGAAACTATATAACTTTATATATATATATATATATACCTGTGTGTGTGTGTGTGTGCAGAGTCGAAGAAAAAAAAAACTTCAATTTAAAATTTACTTTTGTTATGCGAGGAAACTGGAAGCGAAAGCCGAAGTGAAAGCAAACGAAAGTTTATTTGAAACACAAGGCTTATCCAGAGACACTCGCTGGAAAAAAAGGTTAATATCCGGTGGGGCGCAGAAGCCGCGCGGTCCACGGTACATGCGAACAAACACAGGGCAGTCGGTAAATGAATCCTGGTGCGCTCGGGGAGGAAGCACGGTGCTGAACGGTCCCACGGGAAGCGTGTGACGGGCAGCAATACCATGAAACAATAACTGACAGAGTGCGTGTGTAGGTGAGGGGCTTATATGGGTAGGTGATGAATGACATAAACGAGGTTCAGGTGTGTGTCCTTAGTAAGTTTGGGATGAGCTACAAGTGGGCGCGGCCTGCGCAGGAGAAGGACCAGGTAGCTCCCTGACAACTTTTTTTTAGCCCAGGATGATTTATCTGATTTACACATTTTTTTAAACTATTTAAACACTCGATTCAGATCTGTTTAGGATCTGGTCAAATATTTTCATGTGGTTCTGCACCCACTCGAGTTCAGTATCTACACACACACGACTGCTGTTCTTCAGGGTAAAGCTGCAGATTACAGAGAAGATGTACATCTGTGTAGAACTGCAATAAAATCCGAAAATCTCACACACACACACTCCAAACCTCCACCATAATATACAGTTCCCCTTCAGGAACTCGAGCTGCGTCGAAACGCTATGGGAACGCCCCTGCGTGACCACGCTCTAAACCACGTGTGTAATCTGACCAATAGGCGTTTGGGACGTGATGTCATCAGCGGGCGACGTCGCGTAAACAGGAAGCTACAAATGGCTGCGAGATGGACCAGACGCTAGCTTTCTGCTCGTTCAGGTAAGCGCTGTTTCGCTGTGTTTTATTGATCGAGTGATGGCTGGTTACATGTCTCTCTCTCCGAGGAGGGTGAGCTGATGGATGCTAGCGGGCCCGTGGAGTCCTCTCAGCCTGTGCTGTACGAGGAGCTCCTCGAGGTCATGACACGAGCCATTGCTAAGCTAGATCTAGCTTGGCCGGTGGGGCAGCAGAGACAGCGCGCACCCAGTAAGCTGGATGAGTCTGCGTCCTGTGTCGCTTCCTCGGCGCCGGGGCCTGCCGTTTTTTCCCGATCTGCAGGCCGAGGTGTCCAGTTCTTGGGAAACCCCATACTCAGCGCGTGCTTCGTCGCACCACTCCTCACTTTACGCGAATGTGGTTGGGGCTAAGGCGTGCGGCTATGGGGCGATGCCGCGTGTTGAAGAGTCGCTAGCTAGCTACCTCTCTCCTAGCGTAGCATCGTCGCTAAAGGCTCCGGTGTTCCCTACTAAACCGCTACGTGCTACATCGGCTTTAGTGGGGAAGGCTTACGCGGCAGCAGGTCAGGCCGCGGGATGTCTCCACACCATTGGCGTGTTGCAGGCATACCAGGCGGATCTGCTGCGTGATTTGGATGAGGGACTTAGCTCCGGGGCCACTGACATTAAAGAGTTACGTCGTGCTGCCGACCTAACCCTTCGGGCCACAAAACACACGGCGCGGGCCGTTGGTCGGTCCATGGCGGCCCTGGTGGCCACAGAGCGGCATCTGTGGCTCACCTTGTCCGACCTCCCGGACAAGGATCGAGCTGTGCTCTTGAACGCACCGATGGCTCCTCCTGGTCTGTTCGGTAAAGCCGTGACGGCAGTCGTAAACAGGTTTCAGGCGTCTAAGAAGCAGTCGGCTGCGTTTCAGCAGTACCTCCCTCGCCGGTCACGTGGGGCTGGTCGGCGGCAGCCCCAGCCTGGTCCTTCCGGGCACCGCGAAGCCCAGAAACAGAGCGTCGCCACCCGGTCTCCGCGGGCGGGACCTAATCACAGGATGTGATTCAGAGCACGGCCGCCCTCCAGCGGGTGTCTCCCTCCACTTTCGCCCAAAGTCTAGGTACGGATGCTCTGAGCGGGTCAGAGGCCAGTCTCGAGGGGCTGGTTCCCCTGCAGAACTTTCTGGCAGCTTGGGAGGTGCTGCCAGGAGTCTCCCAGTTTTTTCCTGCGGACCATAGGCGGGAGTTACGCAATACAGTTTGTGTCCTCTCCTCCACATCTCTCGTGGCACATAAATTGCCTGGAGATGATGGCTGTGTTTTTGGGGTTGAAACACTTTCTCCCAGCCCTGAGAGATTGCCATGTGTTGGTCCGTACGGACAATACAGCGGTGGTCTCCTACATCAACCACCAGGGGGGTCTCCGTTCCCGCCCCTTGTACAAACTAGCACAGGCGGCCCTCTTGTGGTCTCAGGACAGGTTCCTGTCCCTGAGGGCCATTAACATCCCTGGTCTGTTGAATGTCAGAGCAGATGCCCTGTCGAGACAGGGACCGCAGCCGGGGGAATGGCGTCTCCACCCTGAGGTGGTGGAGCTGGTATGGCGGAGGTTCTACAGAGCCCAAGTGGATCTTTTTGCGACCCAGGAGACCTCGCACAGTCCCCTCTGGTTCTCTCTCTCTCACCCAGCCCCGTTAGGGCTGGATGCCATGGTACAGTCGTGGCCGAGGCTGCGTCTGTACGCCTTCCCCCCGGTCACTCTGCTCCACTCCAGAGCTCCCTCCACGAGGAGGTCGTACACCACACGCTGGCGGCTGTTCACATCCTGGTGCGAGCACCGTGGCCTGGATCCTGTTAACTGCCCGGTTGGGTCAGTTCTGGAGGTCCTCTGGAGGCCCGGGACGCGGCCCAGAGTGCCTGTCTGGGATTTGGCCATTGTGCTGGCGGCTCTTTCCGAGCCCCCTTTCGAGCCGTTAGCCGATGTGGCCCTTAGGTTTCTGTCAGTCAAGACCACCTTTCTGTTGGCGATTTCCTCCCTGAAGAGGATCGGAGATCTGCAGGCTTTGTCTGTGGCCCCGTCTCGCCTGGAGTTTGCTCCTGGTATGGCCAAGGTGTTTCTCTATCCGAAACCTGGGTACGTGCCTAAGGTGCCTACGGCTCCCTCTCGTCCCGTCGTGTTGCAGACATTCTGCCCTCCTCCGTTTACTGCCCCCGACCAGGAGCGACAGCACCGACTGTGTCCAGTCCGCAGGACGAGTCCTTGGAGGAAGTCGGAGCAGCTGCTCGTCTGCTATGGCCCTAACAGGAAAGGTTTCCCGGCCAATAAGCAGACGTTGAGCAGATGGTTTGTGGATGCAATTGTGTCGGCTCACGGGTTCTCAGGCCTCCCCACCCCAGTTGGGGTTCGAGCTCACTCCACCCG
>MU551531.1:940165-959055 GCA_024362625.1 Silurus asotus
CAGTTATACCAGAGGTCAGAGCTAATTAATAATAGCAGTTATACCAGAGGTGAGAGTAAATTAATAAGAGTTATACCAGAGGTCACAGTAAATTATTAACAGCAGTTTCACCAGAGGTCAGAGTAAATTATTTACAAGTCAAGTCAAGTCAAGTCAAGTGGCTTTTATTGTCATTTTTACTATACACAGTGGTACACAGTACACAGTAAAAACGAAACAACGTTCCTCCAGAACCCTGGTGCTACACTAAACAACAAAACAACATAAAGTGCATCGAGTGCAGCCTGGTGCAAACAGTGCAAACAAAAGAACAGTACAGACAGACAGAGTGCGGACAGACAACACAAGACAAGACAAAAGACAAAAACCAAATATAGCGCCGACTAGTAAACCTACTGTACTTACGTATACAGTACTGTGTGAGGTGAAATGTAAAAACTATACCCAGGAAAAAGTACAACAGAACAGAGCAATGTAGTGCAAAAAACAGCAGCAAGGAGGTGCAAAGACAGCATGTAAACATTCTATTTGGTATTAAAGGTGCAAAAACAGCATGTAAACATAGTAAATAACACAGTATAAATAATAATAAATATATAAATGGTGGTGGAGTGGGTTGAGATGAGTGATGATTGTGTTTAGTCCAGGTTGTACAGTTCAGTAACAGTAACACACAGTGAGTGTGTGTGTGTGCGTGTGTAAGTGAGTGTGTGTGAGTTCTGTTCAGTTCTTTGTGTTGAGAAGCCTGATGGCTTGTGGAAAGAAACTGTTACACAGTCTTGTTGTGACGGCCCGAATGCTTCGGAACCGTTTTCCTGATGGTAGGAGGGTGAAGTATGTGTGTGAGGGGTGTGTGTGGTCATCCACAATGCTGTGTGCTTTGCGGATGCAGTGTGTGGTGTAAATGTCCATGATAGAGGGGAGAGAGACTCCGATGATCTTCTCAGCTGTCCTCACTATCCTCTGTAGGGTCTTGCGATCCGAGACGGTGCAATTCCCAAACCAGGCAGTGATGCAGCTGCTCAGGATGCTCTCAATGGTCCCTCTGTAGAACATGGACAGGATGGGGGGAGGGAGGTGGGCTTTCCTCAGCCTTCTCAGGAAGTAGAGACGCTGCTGGGCTTTCTTGGTGATGGAGCTGGTGTTAAGTGACCAGGTGAGGTTGTCTGCCAGATGAACACCAAGGAATTTGGTGCTCTTGACAATCTCCACAGAGGATCCATCGATAATCACTGGAGATAGGTCGCTCTGTGCTCTCCTGAAGTCCACAACCATCTCTTTCGTTTTGTCCACGTTCAGAGACAGGTTGTTTGCTCCACACCAGGCTGTTAGCCGTTGCACCTCCTCTCTGTATGCTGACTCGTCGTTCCTGCTGATTAGACCCACCACGGTCGTGTCATCAGCGAACTTGATGATATGATTCGAGCTGTGCGTTGGTGCACAGTCGTGAGTCAGCAGAGTGAACAGCAGTGGACTGAGCACACAGCCTTGAGGGGCTCCAGTGCTCAGTGTGGTGGTGCTGGAGATGCTGTTCCCGATCCGGACTGCCTGAGGTCTCCCAGTCAGGAAATCCAGGATCCAGTTGCAGAGAGAGGTGTTCAGGCCCAGAAGGTTCAGCTTCTCGATCAGGTGCTGGGGAATGATTGTGTTGAATGAGAACTCCAGAGAACTCCAATCCCTATCAGACTCATTAGAGGGTATAATGTAACAGACCATTACTGTGCAAAACCTGGAGTCATGTAAGTTTTCTTTTCCTTTATATATACCCACCTAATAAAGCTCATTATTTTATGTACATTATTGTGTTATGGTTCTGTGTGGTGTATTAAAATGTAAAATATATATTTATTACTATGTAGTATATTAAAAAGTTACTTACAACTGATTTTATTGCAGTTCTACACTGATGTAAACCTTCTCTCTGCTCTGCAGCTTCACCCTGAAGAACAGCCATCATGTGTGTGTAGATCCTGAATTCCAGTGGGTGCAAAATCACATGAAAAGTCTTGACCAGATCCTAAATGAAAGCCTGAACAAACCTCAAACATCTGTTACATCATCTCTTCAACAGGTAATTTATTTCCATGCAAAATGTACCTTTTCTGTAGTTGAGCAGGAGAAATATATATTTGTAGCGCCCCCTGCCCTACTTAGTTGTGTCAAGTCTAATCTCTTTATGATGGGGCAACGGGTTCAATAACTTCGGGTCTCTCAACCATAAAAATTAAAACACTCTGATACCTGAAATACACAATAAAGAAACATTCATAAAAAATGTTTCTATATAGAATATATAGAGATATGAATTATAGAATATATATACATATATATTTATAAATGTAAGTAATTTACATTTACATAATTTACAGTAAGTTGACATATGTATAATAATATATAGGTATGAATAATAATAGGTATTATAACCAAATAAACTACTGTCCAATTCACTTACTGAATACACAACTTAAACAGATCAAATATTGTAAAACACTTAAATACCCAGCAATGAATATGCACTCAAATTAAACTATTTAAACACACACTGTTAACTGTTGTAGTAAAAGTGCAACGGTAAACTATAAACCAACACATCACACAAAAGTATAAATCTCAACATAAAATAGTAGTGGGCCCACTCACACAAACAAACACTCACTCACACAACCCCCCGATGCAGGCCTGTGTCGTTGCTGGTGTGCGTTGTGGCCTTTGAAATGTTTAAACTGGCCTCTTCATTTAAATGATCCAAAACAAAACCAATAACATGTACCTGTGCTCCGGTGATCACTCACACTCCAAGCGGAGACCTCACACACGATCCTCTGTGAATAGTGCTACGTTTCCCACGATCCAAGGCCAACTGAACAGGCTTGATGAATCCGAGTTTCCTCCACCGAGTGCCTGTTGCTCACCCGATCACAACCTGAACTCAAACTGATCTCTCGAAGTGTCCAACTCAAAGTATTAATACGGTAATATGCTGAATGCAGTATACGAGTCCCGTAACATTTGAGGCACAGCGTATCAACACAACTGGTAGTTTCTCCTCAAATGCAAAAAGTCTCACCAACAGTTGATAAGACAAAAAACAGTCTGGTAACACATCTCCTGGGTTAACATTAAGGCATAAACAAACAAAAAACACTTTTACAAATAAAACAAACCAAAATAACCCGCGTTTAGTGGTTATTTTACTTTTTCCCAGCACGAGCGATTCTGCTTCAGAACTCTCTCGAACGCGACTCGTCTCTAACTTTCTCTCATTTAATTGACTCATTAACCACCAATCACATTACACTCTCATATGCATGGGTGGGTATAAAATAATAAACATCCGATCACAGAAAAGGTAATAAAATGAGGTAGTAACCAGCACATGTCTTCCAGGTGCATTTAAACCAAACTTTAGCGAATACAAGGGGTTTCCTAACTCTTTCGCCACCATTGACGAGTTAAAGGGATACACACAAATTTTTAGATCACAAATATCTGAATAGGACAGTTATTTAAAATGAGCTTTTAAATAATTATTACTATAGCTTTTATATGCACATATGTTTAATAAAAGAAACCTAACCAGTAAGAGGTTTAAATATATATATATATATATATAAAATAAGACTAGTATGATATATCTGATGTTGGTATTGTATGTGAGGGTGGAACAGGATTGAAGGCTGAGGTCAAACAGGAGTCTCAGTGGACTATAATTTTTGTGGATGATATTGTTATTTGTGGTGAGAGTATGGAGCAGGTTGAGAAGAGCCTGAAGAGGTGGAGGTACATGCTGGAGAGAAGGAGAATAAAAGTTAGTAGGAGTAAATTAGTGCAGAGTAATGGAGAGTGTGTTAGAGAAGTGAAGAAAAGTGTGCAGGAAGGGTGGAGTGGGTGAAGAAGAATGATAGCAGGAGTGATTTGTGATAGAGTATCTGTGAGAATGAAAGGGAAAGTTTATAGGACTGTGGTGAGACCTGAGATGTTGTATGGATTAGAGACAGTGGCATTGAGTAAAAGACAGGAGGTGGAGCTGGAGGTAGCAGAGCTGAAGATGTTGAGATGTCCATAGGGAGTGACGACGATGGACAGGATTATAAATGAGTTTATTAGACGGACAGCGCATGTAGGACGTTTTGGAGACAAGGTGAGGGAGGTGAGATTAAGATCATTTGGACATGGACAAAGGATGTCCATGGAGTATATCGGTAGGAGAATGCTGAGGATGGGGCCACCATGAAGGTGGAAAAGAGGAAGACCCCAAAGTGGTTTATGGATGTGGTGAGGGAAGACATGCAGGTTAATAAATCTAATAAATCTTTCTGCCACATCGCTTCTTTTTTTTAACTTTTTCTCCATTTTATAAGTAATGTTAGTTCCCTATTCAGTGACTTCGAGCTGCGACGTAACGTTTTGGGAACGCCCCTGCGTTGTCCACACTCCGAACCGTGTGTGAAATCTGGCCAATAGTCAAGATGTGATCTCATCGGCAAGCGACATTGCATGAAAAAGTAAGCTACAAAATAGCTGTGCGGTGGTATCGACATTAGCTTCTGCTCGTGCAGGTAAGCGCATTGTGTGTGTTATCTGTGCAGTCATGAGAAGGCCAGCCCTGACGCATTGGTTCCCCCCGTGGAACTGTCTGTCAGTCTGAGAGGGCTACCAGAGGTCTCTTGGTGGATCCTGCGTTCTGTGTAGAAGGGCTACACTATTCAGTTTTCATCTTCTCCTCCCTGGTTCAATGGGATGTGTCCCACCCTCGTGGGACCTAAGCAGGCTCTGGTCTTGGAACAGGAGGTGCCCACTCTACTGAGGAAGTGGGCCATCGAGGTGGTTCCCCCCCTCGGTCAGAGAGTCAGGCTACTATAGCCTGTACTTTGCAGTTCCAAAGAAGGATAGTGGATTGTGTCCCATTCTAGATCTCCACTCCTTGTAACGCTCACTTATGAGGCTCGGGTTCAGGATACTCACTTTCAAAAAGGTCGTGTCTCAGATTAAGTCCAAGGACTGGTTTGTCACATTAGATTTGAAGGACGCATGCTCTCACATGGCCATCCATCCCGCACACAGGTGGTTCCTGAGGTTGCTTTCGGGGCAAAGCTTACCAATATCGGTCCTCCCGTTCAGCCTAGCACTCCTAGCACCACAACCCTGGTTCACCCCCGCCCGGAGTTGTGGAAGCTGTGGCTTTGGCCCCTGAGGGGCCGCAGTTTGTAGAAGCTGGTCTCTCTACTGAGGTTGTAGAGACCCTACTCCATTTCAGAGAGGAGGTTGTACGCTACACAGTGGCGGCTGTTCAGAGAGCACCACGGCTTAGACCCAGTTAACTGTCTAATTGGTTCAGTTCTGGGGTTCTTACAGGAACAGTTTGCCACAGGGTTAACCCCTTCATCGCGGCATATATTACCCGGCCTGGGACTTGGCAGTTGTGTTGGCGGCTCTATCCGAGCCCCCTTTGAGCCCTTGGCCGAAGTGGCCCCTAGGTACCTGTCAATCAAGACCACCTTTCCCCTGGGTGGTGTGGATCCCATCTTTTCAGCTTGCGCGTCCTCTGGTCTCCCCGCTCTGCTAGGGGTCAAGGCTCAATCCACCTGAAGTGTGGCGGCCCCTACGGCCTGGTCCGCTGGAGTGTCACTCCAGGACATTTGCGATGCTGCAGGCTGGTCCACCCCGCTGACCATTTTTGGGTTTTATGGCCCTTCTCAAAGGGGAATGAGACGCTGTGTCTCCGTGCAACACTTCCTGCACATCTGTGACCCTTACCTTTTTTTTTTTTTTTGCAGAAGCTAATGTCGCTATCAGCGCACAACCATTTCATTGCCTCCTGTCACCTGCCGATTACATCAAGTCTTGCCTATTGGCCAGATTTCACAAGTGGTTCAGATCGTGGACAATGCAGGGGCATTACGACACAGCGTCTCGTTCCCTCATGGAACTAGGGCTTCATACGTAACCTAGAGACGTTGTCTAATAAGGCTCAAGACTTTGATTGTATTACAAAAAACTTTTAAAGTATTAAATATATAAACAATTATTGTATTATACTTTTTTTTATTGATTCTCCCACTGGTTTTGCTGCTTATCACCTGCCTTCAGTCCTCCACAACAACCCACAGTAAGATAAAGTTATTATTATTATTTTCTTATTTATTTAACTATTTTTTTCTGTTCCTATAATTGTTATTAGTGGTAGTACTAGCAGTAGCATTTCATACTCGGAATAAAAGTGTTTTATATCTTATCACTGAACATTTAATCAGAGAACTGAATGTGGAAATATTTTATTACAGACTCAAAAAGAGCAGACTCATGCTGTTAAGCTTACCAGAGAACTCCAATCCCTATCAGAGTCATTACAGGGTATAATGTAACAGACAGTCACTGTACAAAACCTGCAGTCATGTAAGTTTTCTTCTCCTTGTTGATTAATGTATACATAATCACCTAATAAAGGTCATTATTGTATGTACATTATTGTTTTATGGTTCTGCTTGTGTATTAAAACTTAATCTATTACTATATAGTATATTAAACCTTTACTTAAAACTGATTTTATTGCAGTTCTAAATGTAAATGAGGTAAATTTTCTCTCTGCTCTGCAGCTTTACCCTGAAGGACAGCTGCCATGTGTGTGTAGATCCTGAAAATTGATTGGGTGCAGAAACACATGAAGAGTATTGACCAGATCCTGAATAAAAGACTGAACAATCCTCAAACATCTGTTACATCATCTCTCCAAAAGGTAATTTATTTCCATGCAAAATGTACTTTTTCTGTAAGAGGAATATACATATATTAAATTATTTAATAAAACATAACTTGAGACTAGTATGATTTATCTAATATATTATTCGACTCAGCAGACACATGTATGTGTATGTATGTATATATATATATATATATATATATATATACACAGTGAAACCCGGTTATCTCGCCCTCGGTTTCCTCGACAACCCTATTAAGTCGACGTTTTCGAAGTGGAACGGCAAATTCTTGCTTTTTCTAAGCTTTTTTTATCGGTTATGTCAATTTTATGTTGCCGAACTCTAATATCTCGCGCACAAGGGGGGAAAAATATGCCATTCAACGTCGGTTATCTCGGTGCAGCCGCAGAAGAACTCGCGGAAGTGGCGAAACAATCAAGTCTTACAGCTGCTACAGGTGTCGTATTGTATACTGGTGAATCTCTGCTGTTAGTTAGTGCTAGTGTTCGTTGTGTTAACGAATCAAATTAAATCAAATTTTATTTGTCACATGCACATACATATATACAGGGTATGACATGCAGTGAAATGCTTATTACAACAGTCCGACATAAGGGAATGTAATGGGGAGAAAAAATACAAAGAAAAAGGAGGCAGATAAATAAAGTATATAACTATATAAAATATATCATAAAAATATATAAAGATATAAAGATATATGTGTGGAGAAAAGATGTATATACAGAAAAATGCTAACAAATAATGCTTATCGCAGGAGCCCAGAGTTTAAAGTGTTGTGGTGCGAAAGGTAAGATATGTACAGAGAAGTAATGATGGCGAGAGTGGGCCAGTTTTTATATCCTGGGTGTTAAAACTCTGAATGGCCTGCGGGAAGAAGCTCCTCCCCATTTTCTCTGTGTTCGCTTTCAGAGAGCAGAAGCTTTTTCCTGCATGCAACAGAGAAAAGAGTCTATTATTGGGATAACTGAGGTCTTTCATAATCGTCCTGGCTCTGTTCCGGCACCGCATGCTGTAGATGTCCTGCAGGTTAGGGAGCTTGGTGTGCATGATAAGTTCGGCTGAACGCACCACCCTCTGAAGGGCTCATCTGTCCTGCATGGTGCTGTTCCCGAACCAGGAAGTGATGCTAATCGTCAGAACGTTCTCAATAGTGCAGGTGTAAAAAGTCTTTAGCACCTGAGAGGGAAGTTTAAAGTCCCTTAAGCGTCTCAGATGGTACAGATGTTGCCGGGCTTCTTCACCAGGGTGTTGATGTAACAGGACCAAGACAGGTCCTGTGTGATGTGAACACATAGGTACCGGAAACTGTCCATTCTCTCCACGGATGATCAACTCCTTAGTCTTGCTGACGTTCAGGAGAAGGTTGTTCTCCTGGCACCATCTCTCCAGGTTTTTATCCTCATGTAGGTAGGCCGTCTCATCGTTGTTGGAGATCAGGCCCACCACAACAGTGTCGTCAGCAAACTTGTTGATGGTTGTCCAGTTGGAAGTGGCCACACAGTCATATGTGTACAGTGAGTACAGCAGGGGGCTCAGAACACAACCCTGGCACTGTATCATCCACTAGTTTCCCGATGAATCCCACAACCGCTTCCGTAAACATGTTGACATCATCAGAGCTGCGCCTGAACAGTCCCAAGTCTTGAGCCTTATTAGACAACGTCTCTAGGTTACGTATGTAGCCCTAGAGACGTAGAGACACAAAAACCTGTTAAAGTTCTAAAATATCTAAATAATCTTCGTTTTATACTTTTTTTTTATTTCTCCTACTGGTTTTGCTGCTTATTACCTGCCTTCAGTCCTCCACAATGACCCACAGTAAGATAAAGTTATTATTATTATTCTCTTTTATCTGTTCCTATAGTTATTATTAGTAGTAGTACTAGTGGAAGTATTTTATACTAGATATAAAAGTGCTTTATATCTTACTATTAAACAGTTAATAACAGAACTGAATGTGTAAATATGTTTTTTTACAGAGATATTTGGAGCAGGTACATGCTGTATCAGATACCAGAGAACTCCGATCCCTACCAGATTCATTACAGGGTATGAAGTAACAGAGCATCAGTGTGCAAAACCTGGAGTTATGTAAGTTCTCTTATTTATTTCCTTATTTAATAATTTCTATACTGTATAATCACCTAATTAAAAGTAATTATTTATCATTGCTTTATGGTTGTGTGTAATATGATTATTACTGTTGGTTAGAGTTTCTGATTTTATTGCAGTTCTACACTGATGTAAATCTTTTCTCTAATCTGCAGCTTTATCCTGAAGAACAGCCATCATGTGTGTGTAGATCCTGAACTGAAGTGGGTGCAGAAATGCAGGAAAAGAATCGACCAGGTCCTGAATAAAAGCTGGATCCAAACTCCAGAATGTGTTTAAAATCCTCTTTACAAAAAAAAAAATTACTTTTTCTGTAGTTGTCAGGGATCCCCCTGCCACGCCCCCTTCAGCAGCTGTCAAACCTCGGTGCTTTGGGGAATGCCCCGCCCGCAAGGAGCTTCTCTCCGTCGCACTAACCACACACGCCTGACTCTCATCTATACGCTAATCACACCGCCTATATAAACACTCACTGCACACACACACTCGCGGTCCTTTATTATAGGTTGTATGTCCGTGTATGTTCCTGCGTGTTCATGCCGGTGTGTGTGTACTCACGTCTTACTGTGTGTTCGCGTATGCTTTCTCCCTCCACGTACCCTCCGACTCGGACTTTGTGGACTTTGTGGTCCTCTTTCCAGACGCACCTGGCATTATCCTTTCCTTTTTTTCCTGCAGACTCTGAACTGTTTATATATATAATAATAATATATATATATCACCTAATTTGAGAATCAGTGAAATAATAAAATGTCAGTCTCAAAGACAAACCAGTCACCTTCACTCATACCCATTTCCCAACCAGGAAGTAGTAGCTCAGTGATCGGACTTCTGATCAGAAGGTTGTGAGTTAGAATCCCAGCCCCACCAAGATATAGGATATATGGAGACTGAAAATAATAGTGTCATAATATGAAAATTATCTGCCAATCACCAGCCTAATGCACTGTCATGTGTTGTGGAAATTAGGGGGCGGGACAATAAAAAAACAATAAAGAACATGTCTGACCTTCAGTTTGATATGTTTGTCTGGTACTTCAATTTACGAGCCTGGTGTCAGAATTAAATAAATTAAAAAAATAAAAGTTGGGAACTGTGTGAAGTTCAGTGCCCAGCTCATGTTTGTTCGGGGCAATCGCACCATTAACTGTAAATTCAGAGAGTTTGAAAGGTCTATTGAAGTCAGGAATGGTCACAATAGGATCAGATGACCGAATAATAGCATGTTTTTTCCATGTGCAGCATTGTGACTGTGTAGGAGAATTACAGAAATCTAATTACTGTAGCACCTCACAGCTGCATCAGGCTAAACTCAGAGATATTAGACTGGAATAGTGTGCAGATTAGATTAGATTAGATTAGATTCAACTTTGTCATTACACATATACAAGTACAAGGCAACGAAATGCATTTTGGGACTAACCAGAGTGCAATAACAGCAAGTGCAGGATATACAGTGTTTAAAAGATTTACATAAATTAAATAGAATGGTAATATAGGACTATAAACGGTAATTTACAGATGTATATGTACTATGAATATAATGTACAGATAAATATATATGTACTATTAATATAATATAGAGATGAATATACATGTACTGTGAACAATAATATACAGATAAGTATGTTTATTGTGGTCTCGTTCTACAGTGAAAACATGGGTGTGGGTTAGGGTCAGAGGGAACAGAAATGGGGTTTTCCAATGGCTATGCGTAATTGGACTTGGCAGGGCTTCAACGTCTTCTCTGCTGGAGCTGCTGTCGGCTGTGGGCAAAAACAGAGTGATAAGTTCTGTTGCATTGTTTGAAACAAGCTTTCTTAAGCATGCCTTTCTGTCTCCTTCTAGACTTGTCAGACTCCTCAGGGATTATAAGGGGGAGCTGTGCTCCTAATTATCCACCAGCCATGTTACTTTTCTCCATCCTGTCTGCTTGCAATGTGCTCATTAGCTGGTGCTGAGTAGTAGCTGTCCATTCAGCACTCTGCTTGCATTCATGGTCGGAGATAGATAGATAGATAGATAGATAGATAGATAGATAGATAGATAGATAATAGATAGATAGATAGATAGATAGATAGATAGATAGATAGATAGATAGATAGATAGATAGATAGATAGATGTAAGTTAAGTAAGTAAGTAGTGGACTCAGAATACAGCCCTGTGGGATGCAAGTGTTCAGTCACAATGCGATAGATAGATAGATAGATAAATAGATAGATAGATAGATAGATAGATAGATAGATAGATAGATAGATAGATAGATAGATAGATAGATAGATAGATAAATGTAAGTTAAGTAAGTAAGTAAGTAGTGGACTCAGAATACAGCCCTGTGGGATGCAAGTGTTCAGTCACAATGCGATAGATAGATAGATAGATAGATAGATAGATAGATAGATAGATAGATAGATAGATAGATAGATAGATAAATGTAAGTAAGTAAGTAAGTAAGTAGTGGACTCAGAATACAGCCCTGTGGGATGCAAGTGTTCAGAATGAGGATTGAGGATACCTGTTTGCAAATTGAGGTCTGTTGGTGAGAAAGTCCAGAACCCTTCTGCAAGTGAAACAGCCTTCTGATGTAGGTGTTGTTTTTCAACCGTCATTCAGGCATTCGGCAGCTGAGCACTAGTATGATGGTTTTGGTCTTCAGGCATGTAGGAACCGTAGCTTGGGTCAGTGACAGGTTGAAAATGTCAGTGAAAACCTGTGCCAGCAAAAAATTTAATTGAGTTCATCCAGTAGGAAGACACTGCTGGTCAATTTGTAGTCTGTGATGGTCTGGATGCCTTTCCACATGTATCTAGGTTTAGAGATGTGGAAGTGCACTACTAGGTGTAGTTAAAATTGGACTAGGCTCTATTGATGCCTCTTTTCAGGTTGGTTCTGGCTCTGTTGTAGTACTCTGAGCCGCCAGATTTGAAAGCAGCATCTCTTGCTTTCAAAAGGAGATGGACTTCAGAGTTCATACACAGCTTCTGATTAGAAAAAAACATTGTATGTGTTTGACAATAGTGACATTGTCAATGCACGTGTTAATATGGTCCAAAAAAGATGATGTGTAAATGTCTATGTCTGTATGAAAGTCCAGTGTGGCTTGTGAGGCAAACATGTTCCAGGTTGTTAAAGTTAAAATTCTTCATATTAGTGGAAGTATCTGAAGTGGATACAGTAGATTTTTTTTGTCACTGACATGCTGGTGGTCAATAAATTTCTGTTAACTGTACTCTGATCAACTCTGACCCATTAAGGCCTGGATAAATCGAAACACCCAAAACACTCACTCCACCTGATACTGAATTGCGTATTAAGACAGTGTGCTCAGCTGCTCAGCTACAGACAGACGTTAAACTCTGTTAGATCTGAGCACCTGAGCAAACTAATAGAAAACAACCCAAACAATCCCAGGTTCATTTTTTAGTACAAATTAACAACAAATAAGATATCTGAAAAAAATATTTCCTCACAGTTTAGCAGTGAGGACTTTGTTAGTTCTCACTCTCCAGTGTGTTGTATTGTTTGTAAGATTTAGAATCCCACTCTTGATGTCACCCAAATGAGGACGGGTTCCCTTTTTGACTCTGGTTCTTCCTGGTTCCTGCTTCTTCCTCATTCATCTAAATGTTTTTTCCTTGCCACAGAGTTCTTGAACTAATGTACTTGAACTTGAATTTAAGAAACAGACAAGTGATTAGAAATTAAAAGAAAGAAGACCAGCACTGGTCTGAAAAGAAGAGACTAAGAAACTAAATTTTAATTTTTAATGGTAAATAATTGACAGTATTGGGAGGCTCCAAAAAAAAAACATTACATCAGACTTACAGTAATTGATGTGAAAAGTCTTTAAAGATTACAGAAACTACATTTTAGTGATGTATATTTAAGAAACTCGTGTTTGTCAAAATGCTGCTGTGTATTTGTGAAATTCTAAAAAAAACTTCTGATGTTCTGTTCCTGCTTATCACAGCCATTACAAGCAAGATTTTTGGATTATTTGTATAGGTTGTGCTTCTCCAGTTCACCAAGTTATTCAGAGCAAAGGTGAAGCTGTACATGAGTAAACCAGAGAATTGATTAAATATGTGGATCAGGTATTTGGTGCATTTGAATTGTGGTTCTCAAATTGTATTGTTTTATTGTTTGAGTAGTTCTGAAATGTAAAACCTTTGGGATTTTTCCTAATTAATGAATTATTGTTTTGTTGCAGTGAAAGCTATAAGTCTGGATTTAGACCTCAGGTGAAAGTACATGTTAAGGTGCCCCACCATGTATCTGGGTGAAGCTGTGAGATATTCCTATTTAAAAATAATTCCTTGTTGAAAACAAATAAAACACTTATACTTGAACTTGCAGTTCCTCAGTTTCTCTGCGATTGTATATATTTTTGATTGGCCAGAGATATAAAGCACAGAAGGAACTTGCACAAACCATCATGGCCATTTTTGGACTCCATGAAGGTGATGGTTTTAAGCGTTTCATTAAGCATCAGCATCATTAATAATCAGTTGTCTTTATTTGCATCTGCTTGTGTCCTGATGTGTGGCATCACTTTTGAACTGAACTTGTGGTATCTTGAAGTACTTTAATATACCGTTGTAGCCTTTTAAGAGAATCATCATGGAAATAGACAACAGGGAGATTCCGCCAAACGCTGCAGACCCTCTTCTCAAACCTACAGGAGTTAAACAGTTTATTTTTTTGTTGTCTAGGTCTTTTCTCGTAGATTTTTTTAAGGTTCATCAGTATCTATCAGCTGGATCGTTTCAGTGTTTGTAAAACAGTAGCAGTTGGTCAAAAGAACTTGTTCAGATACATTTTAATTGTGAAAACCAAATGGCTACTATGTTTGTTTTTGTGTCAGCACAAATTTAACAATTCTGAAATTTAAGTGATTTTTTTTCTCATTGTTTTGTTTTGGATGCACCTAATGGGACAAACAAATTGTATTGCCCAGTTTATAAGCAGTTACTGTTTTATTACACTGTAATACACTTTAATTACTGTATTAAAGTGCACATTCACTATTGATAATGTCTTTCATGGATTTGAATAAAAATGGTTAAACATATGACTGTGTATCCGGTTGAATTTTTTTTTAGCAATTTACACACATTTCATAGTAATATAACACAATCTTATAGTCAAGCAACTGTTCAAGGGTTAAACTATTTTGACTTTTCAAAGATGTGAAAAATGACGTTTATCTAAATACATCTAATGATAGTTTGGGTATTAATCAGATGTTAAAAACGTCTTTGGTTAAAAGTGTATTTTTTATTTTCAATACATGTAGAAATGTAATTTGTAAAAAATTGATTTTTATTCAGTGGAGACAAAGTAAACTGAAAAAGATTTAAAGTCATTTGTGTCTAAAAACATTGTTTTAAGTACCTGCGTCTTTGCAGAACCAAAGAATAAATCAGATAAATCATGCTAGTATCAGTATGTTCTGATTATTAATTAAAAAATCTATTGCTCCTGCTTAACTACATAAAAGTACATTTTGTATGTATATGAATTATTCATTGGAAAGAGGATTTTAAACACTATGGAGTTTCAATCATTCTTTCATCTTCCATCGGCTCAAGTTGTTTAATGATGTTCTATGCCCACTTGAGTTCAGGGTCTACACACAACTGACGGCTGTTCTTCAGAATGAAGCTGCAGATTAGAGAGAACATTTAAAGAGAAGAGGTGTAGAACCTCAATAAATTCAGAAAATCTCACACACTCCAAAACTTTACCATTGTATAAAGTTATAATGTGATAAACATGGACATGAAATTATTGCTGTGATTTTTTTCTAATTAATAAACCAGAGGCTAAAACTTACATGACTCCTTGTAATCTACACTCAGGGTCTGTAAATGTATACCCTGTAATGACTCTGATAGGGATTGGAGTTCTCTGGTAACTGAAGCAGCATGTTTCTGGTCCATTTGGGTCTGTAAGAAAACATTTCCACATTCAGTTCTGTGATTAAATGTTCAATAATTCGATATAAAACTCTTTTATATTCAGTATAAAATGCAGGTCTGATGTATCTTTTAAAATGTTGCTAAATCCTGGATCCTGATTGGTTGCCAGGTGTTGATTAATAGTGTAGAACAGCAGCTCTGACAGTAGTGCAGGTTTATACTGTATTAATGCTCTCGTTCTGATACGTCATAATTTCTATTGTAACAGTTCAGTCACAGTGACGTGTACAGCAGATGCTCCACGTTCTATTTAAAGATTTATGGTTTAACATTTATGGAAGGGGTCTTCAGTGTCCACACTCTGCTTCATCACAACCTTTCATCACTCAGTATTTAACTTTTACAGTGTCATAAACATACAGTCGTTTATTAATGTTTATTTCCACAACCTCTTACTGCTACTACTAATATTGTGAATATTTAGGGACATAAAAAAACGAGTTAAATATGTAAAAGCTTTATCTTACTCTGGGTCTTTGCAATGGACTGAAGGCAGGTGAGAACCAGCAGAACCAGTAGAAGAGAACGAGAGATCATGACTGCTGCTGCTGATGAAGGTGATGATGATGATGATGATGATGGTGGTCACTATGTGAACAGGATGGTATTGATGCAGATATTCCCTAATTCTTCAGATGATAAAGCTGGTATCAGAAGGAGTGGTTTAGGTGTTTTGACTAAAGGTCTTGATGGATCAGAGCTGTTTTGGCGAAACATTTAGACAATATTTACCCAATATCAATCCGATAGGTTGAACATACTTACCGTTTAGAGTGAATAATTAACAGATGTAAATAATGAACAGATGTTTACTGACCACCAGTTTTCTATGTCAATGAAAAAACCTAAAAAATTATTTTTATTATTAAGTTCTCCAAAACTGAGATGATTTATGGTCATTCATGATAATTATCACATGAGGAAAATGTTAGCTGAGCTAAAATAATCTTAGTTAAACCGCTAAATCCTGGAGAGACGTTTTGATTTTGTCATATGACTCCAGATTGAATTTTTATTTTTAATGATCTGCTGCACCCACACCATCTCAGGGTCTGCACACATCTGGAATCCACTTTTTTGTAAAAAGAAGACAAAGGTGAGGGTAAAACCATCATCTGTGAATCTTCCTAATTTGGATGTATTTTTTACCCACTGGAAGGATTGTAAAACAAATAAAAAAAATTTTTTTAAATCAAAAATCATACATGACTCCAGGAAGTGTGCAGTCGGATCTCGTTTCTTCGAACAGCGACGATGTTCACTGTCTTTTATAAAACTCAAAACGACACTTATCTGCTCCACTCTCACCTGACAGAACATTGCATTATCTTCTTTTTTATTCCAGACTAAAGGATGAAGTTATATTAAAGTCATGAGACATTTTTAATGATCCCTGAAGTGGTTTATTAACATTTACTTTCACATCCTGATATTATTCATACTACGACTCCTACCACTACTAATAATCATATCAACAAGAAGTAAAATAATAAAAAGATATGTCTTTATATTACTCTGAGCCCTTGTGAAGAATTAAAGGTGAGAACCAGCAAAACCAGCAGGAGAGGTGATGATGATGATGATGATGATGATGACGATCACTGTGGTGGAAACTCAACGGGAAAATGCAATTTTTTGGGAATATCCCGATATCTTTATTATTCACATGTGTGTTTTACTTAGTTTAAATTAACATTTTTACATAAAGATAGAAGAAAACGAGAAAAGTCAGGGTCAGAAGAAATCTTGTTTTCATACTTCTCTTTTTTTTTCTTTATAAAAATATAGAACTGGATTTTATGAACTCCTGCGTGAGAGAAAACTTTGTACGTATCACAGATATTCATCTTCTATCAGCATTAAAAATACAGTTTCCATTTTGCAGTCATTGTAAATGTCTTGTAGAAAAGAAGTCACATTAAGAATATTATTGAACATTAATCTGATTATGTATTAATATTTGTGAAATTCACATAACCAGCTTGTTGGAAAAAACATCATCTGATCAGATTGTGACCATTCCTGACTATTATATACAATATACCCTTTACAAATATTTCTAATTGGACCGTCGGTGATGTTTTTATTGTTTTTCCATTGTCCCGCCCCCTAATTCCCACAACACATGACAGTGCTTTAGGCTGGTGATTGGCAGATAATTCTAATATCATGACACTTTATTTCTATTTCTATTAATCAGTCTCCATTAATCCACAGAAATGGGGGTTACATTTACTGTATTTGGGCAGATACCTTCATCCAGAGTCATTTATACAACTGAGTAGTTTGGGATTTGAACTGCTGATCAGAAGTCCTACTATGGAGCTACTACTTCCTGGTTGGAAAGGTGGTATGATGCTTTCAATAAGTTTCTTTAGGGGATTGGGGGGAGGTGACCGGTTTGTGTTTTAGATGGACATAATTTTTTATTTTACTGATTCTCAAATGAAACCTTGAATGAATTCCCCTAATACATGCGACTTTGTGATTTCTTTAATATATATATTATATAAAGGTCCATTTACACAACCTTTACTGTCAGTATACAATAATACACAGAAATAAAGAATAATAAATACAATATGTTATAACAGTGTTTATTTGTTGACTTTATTATTTTACAAGTTTTATAATAACATAAGTTATATAATGGGGGGAAAAAAGTAATAAGAAGGACATGGCATAATAACGTACTAGATTTACTAGATGTACTATAAATACGCGTGTGTTTCTGCAGGGTCAAGAAATGAATCGGATAAATCATACTGGACTAAGTGGCATTGAGTAAAAGACAGGAGGTGGAGCTGGAGGTAGCAGAGCTGAAGATGTTGAGATGTTCGTTGGGAGTGACGACGATGGACAGAATTAGAAATAAGTTTATTAAAGAGACAGCGCATGTAGGATGTTTTGAAGACAAGGTGAGGAAGGTGAGATTGAGATGGTTTGGACATGTGCAGAGGAGGGACATGGGGTATATCAGTAGGAGAATGCTGAGGATGGAGCCAGCAGGAAGGAGGAAAAGAGGAAAACCAAGGAGGAGGTTTATGGATGTGGTAAGGGAAGACATGCAGGTAGTTGGTGTGAAAGAGGCAGATGTAGAGGACAGAGGGGTACGGAGACGGATTATCCATTGTGGCGCCACCTAGCGGGAGAAGCCGGAAGAAGAATAAGAAGACTCTATGTTTCAATATATAATGTAAAAGATTATCATTTTATATTAATATTTCTTCTGCTCAATTACAGAAAAAGTGTTATTTTTATGAAAATGAATGTCATTGTTAAAAGGATTTTAAACACTTTGTGGAGTTTAGATCAAGCTTTTTCTTCAGAACCTGGTTGATTCTTTTCATGTGTTTCTGCACCCACTGGAGTTCAGGATCTACACACAACTGATTGCCTTTTTTTCAGGGTGAAGCTGCAGATTAGAGAGAAGATTTACATCAGTGTAGAACTGCAATAACATCAAAAAATCTAACAATCAATAATAATCATATTACACACAACCATAAAGCAGTGATGGACATAAATGATTACTTTTGATTAGGTAATAATATATAAATTAATAAATAAAAAGATAAAAACTAACATGACTCCAGGATTTGCACACTGATGGTCTGTTACTTTATACTCTGTAATGACTCTGAAAGGGATTCGATTCTCATAGTAACTGAAACAGCATGTACCTGATCCATTTTCCTCTGTAAGAAAACATTTCCACATTCAGTTCTGTGATTAAATCTTCAATAATAAGATATGAAGCACTTTTATTCCCAGTATAAAATGCTACTGCTCATAATAATTATAGGAACAGAAATAATTATAAAAATTATAATAATAACTTTATCTTACTGTGGGTTGTTGTGGAGGACTGGAGGCAGGTGATGAGCAGCAAAACCAGTGGGAAAATCAATACAAAATATATGATTCAATGATTATTTATTTCCTTTACTTTAACATAACTTATAGAATGGAGAAAAAGTGGAACAAAGGGATGTGGCAGAACAATTTATTAGATTTACCACACACACACACACACACACACATACACACACACACACATATATATATATATAT
>MU551531.1:959889-977498 GCA_024362625.1 Silurus asotus
CACACACACACACACACACACACACACACACACACACACACACACACACACACCACACACACACAGTTGGTGACATATGTAGAGTGGCAGCAACAGCTGACTACTGTAGTAGGGGTGAGAGGTCACATTAGTCCACAGGTTGGGGGGTCATTGAGACTTAGCAAAATAGGGTGGTGGGGGTGGTGGGGTTTCAAGTATGTGCCTGTGAGTGAGTGTGTGTGTTTGTGTGTGTGTGTGTGTGTGTGAGAGAGAGAGAGACAGAGAGAGAGAGAGAGAGAGCATGATTTTCATAATGAAAGAGAAAGGCATATGAACACGTATGCTATTTGTTTTTCATCAGTTATTTTTATGCATTTAATTGTTCTATTATCTGCATTTAATCAGAAAATAAACATTTATGGAGATCGTTCTTTCCATAAACACTAAAAGGTATTTTGGAACTTTTTTTGTAATTTTATTTGTTGTTAGATCTGTCTGCTATGGTGGACCTTATCTTTCATTTTCTGTTATTTCAGTGGCCTTGACAAATCACTATGGTGCTGTAATGGACCTACAGTATGCCAGACATACATTATAACTACTAACATTGAAAGGTTTATCAACCAATCACAATCAAGTATTAAACAGCGATGTGATAAGCTAAACTTAGTCTCTAGTACAGCCATGCCATCAATTTGTTAGCTATTCAATTGCATGGAAGTTGAGTTACAGCTCTGTAAGCATGTCACTTCTATTCATCACAATTTAAGAGAAGGCGATTGGGGGCAGGTCTACAAAATAACTGACAGGAGGTCCTCATCCAAATCAACAATATGTTGCCTATTGCTCCTTTAAGTATGAAGCGCACCGTCAGTTTAAATTCAGAAGAAGGATACTGTTGCGAGGTGGAATCTTAGTTGTTAAGATATTAAACTTTGGACATTGGACTTTATCTGAAGGTCGTGAGTTCAAATCCCATCCACACCAATCTGCCATTCCTAGGCCTCTGATCAATGCCATTAACCCCACTGGTGCTCAACTGTATAAATAAGTCGCTCTAGATAAGTGCGTCTGTCAAAGTGCCATAACTGTAATTGGAGTTTTGTAGCCAGCTGAGATCTGACAGTGCAACATGTTAAACTTGTACATGTTGGTATTAGTATTTATTCGACAGGAGATATGTCTGACTAAGGAACCCATGGCTATTAGGCCACTAATAGTAAATATGATATTAAAAATAAAAGGGAATAAAGCTGTAAACAGGGCAGTGATGAGCATGTTGGAGGATGCAGTGAGGTTGGTTGTGGCTCTCAGGGTTTGAGGCTCCCACATTTCTTTATCTCTCCAACTCTAATTGGTCGCGGGCTTTGGGTTTTTTCCTGCGCCGAGCTCCAGGATGAGGCGCGGTGAAGCTCTGAGGAGCTGAGGAGGAGGCATGCTCCACCAACACACTCCCAACCACACACACTCACACACACACACACACACACACACACACACACACACACACACACCACAATAATACACGACCAACGAACACTCATACATTCACATACACAATAACACACACACACACACTCACACACACACACAGTAATACACAACCAACACACACTCACACATTCACTTACACAATAACACACTCTCTCACACACACACAATAATACACAACCAGCATACAATCATACATTCACTTACAAAACAACAAAATTCTCTCTCTCTCTCTCTCTCTCTCACACACACACACACACACACACACACACACACACACACACACACAATAATACATGACCAACACACATTCACTTACACAATAACACACACTCTCTCTCTCTCACACACACACACAGACAAACACTCAATAATACACAACCAACACACACGTACACACAATAATATACAACTAACACACACTTACATACTCAATAACCCTCACTTACATACACATAATAATATACAACCAACACACACTTACACACATTCAAATACACAATAACAAACTTATATACACAATAATACACACAGATGCACAATAACACACTCACATTTGCATTAAAACACTGACACACACAATAATACACACAATAAACAACCAACACACACTCATTCACATACACAATAAAACACTCACAAACCCAATAATTCACACACATACACAATAACACACACTCGCATACATCATAACTCACAAACACACACACACACACACACACACAATTATACAATGATATACAAGCAACACACACTCACATACACAATAACACACACCCAACACACACTCAAATACACACAATAAAACACAAACAACCCACACTCCCAGACACACTAACACACACACACACACACACACACACACACACACACACACACACAAAGACACAACCAACACACACTAACATAAAAAATAACACACACATTTACACACACAATAAAACACAACCAACACACACTTACACACACAATAATATACAACCAACACACAGTAACATATAGAATAACACACACTTACATACACAATAATACACTCATACAGTATAAAACACTCACATACACAATAACACACTCACAATAAAACACAATCAACACACACTAACATACACAATAACACACACACTCGCACAATTACACACACGATAAAACACTTACACAATATTACAAACTCACACATTTACACACACACACACACAGACACACACACACACACACACACAACCCCCGTGTTGCAGCCTGATACTGAAAATGTTCAAATAGATTTATTTTCTCAATAATCTACACTCAGTACACAATGACAAACACAATTCAGAAATGTATGTGAAAAAAAATGACCTAGACTAAAGTAAAAAAAAATGTAATTAAAAAATCAAATGAATTAACTTAATATGATGTTTAAAGCAAATTGATGGCATGCTAAAGAGGACAAATCTTTATTGAGATATTAAACACTCATTTTCAAACATTCTGATTTATTATATCTTGGACCTGCCTAATGTTCATATGTATATGTTTCTCAGGCAGTATTCTCAGGAACTAAAGCTGCTTCTATGTTTATTCAGATGGATGTTTTGTGTTCCGTGACCAATACACATTCTGACAATGTGAAATCTGTTAGCAATCTTTACCTTGTGTTACGTCCCAGTCTAGGGTTGGGGCGCACAGCGGGATTATGGGGTGGTGGATATTTACATTTACAGCATTTGGGAGACACCTTTTTCCAGAGTGACTTACACGTGATGTAACACACAGATGAACATTTATTTAAATGTATAATACAGTGAGTATTTACAATAAGCTAACTAATATCAGAACAGAATAAACTTAAAGTCAGAATGGGTGTAATTCAGTAACAAGAAATCACAAAGCATGAAAGAGAATAACAAAAGAACAACGCAAGCGTCAGCTAAGCGAGTTCACGATTCCCACTTCCAACCTGACTCCTAGTTATGTCATCTATTGGAGGTGGGTGTGGCTTTAGTTAACTGGAGTGCGGGGAAGCCCTGTACTGAAGTCTCAGGATGGCACCTGCACACATAAACCACACATAAATACAATACAACTCTAACCCAAACTACCTGCAGGTTGTAACACTTGTAAAAGCAGTGTGAACTTAAAGTCTCTGACACTAATGATGTATCATTAAAAACAAAATACAAGGTAGAAGTTATTTATGTTACATTCAGTGTATTAATGAGTTTACATTCAAGCTTACTTTTTTCTTTCTCTTTTTTATTTAGTGTAATTAAACACAGCCATGGGAAAGTGTACATTTTAAATAGATCTTGATTGTTTTACATGAAGACCACAGCCAGCTTCTGGCTGAAGAAGTGATGGTGTGGTGAGGAGGATTTTTTGTCATTTTTTAATCAAAGTGGAAATTTTTTTTTTCAAACTGCCCTCCCAGATTCCAGCAAAATTCCTGAGGCCCACATCTGACTCACTTTCATCTGGTCCACATACCAAAAGTCAAAAAGTCGGCCAAAAGTAAGCCAAAGGACTGGTCAACTTTCATCCATGAGTAAAACAAATGAAATGTTACAACTGGTGATTTAGAAATATTTCGAAAATATATACCTTTGGAATCGACATATTTATGAAAATTTCCATTAAAGATCCAGTACATTATAACATTTCCAAAACATAACTTTTTTACATCACATTACCAATCCAACAGTGGCAGCAAAAAAAACAAAAACAAACAAACACAAAAACAAACAAACAAAAAAAACCCCAGAACATTTACTTAGCTGTGCAAAGGTAAAAAAAATAAAAAAAAAATAAATAAAAGGGAACAATACAGCAAACTTGGCAACAGGGGGTATTGACTACAGCACCAGTTCCCGGCTGCACTTACTAAAATTCTAATTCAAGTTTTATTTGTCACATACACATTGATACAAAGTACGACATGTAGTGAAAACATTTTTATGGCTGTCCAACATGTAAAAAACATGAAAAAAAGAAAATAATATAAAGATAAAGTAAGTAAAATGAAATAAATAAAAATAGTATAAAAAGTATATAAAAAATATATATATAACTAAAAATGATAAAAAATAAGGTTCAAAATAATATAATATAAACACTGCCCATCCAAAAAAAATTTCCTCCGTGAATGTAACTAAGCCTCCTATTGGATAATTACTGCATAGATGATTGTTTCAGCTGGCAACAAGTTATTTAACCCTGACTGATAAGTGAGTAGCTTATCATTTCCTAAACAACCATGTCGGAACACATGCCCTGTGGTCGTGGAAGAGATGTTCATCTGTTTCAGAAGGGTCAAATTATTGGCCTGCATCAAGCAAAGAAAACATCAAAGGAGATTTGCTGAAACTACTAAAATTGGGTTTAAAAATGTCCAGCACATTTTTAAAACCCAGAAGGGTAATGGGGAACATCATCTTCAAGAAGGAAATGTGGCCAGAAAAAAATCCTGAATGATCGTGTTTGGCAATCACTTAAACATTTGGTGAAACCAGATCATAAAAACCCAACAGTAGAACTCATGGCTGTGTTTAATAGTGAAAGTGTCAGAGAGCCTCCAGTCATGCCTTCCTCCAACGCTCACACTCTCGCTCAGCCTCTCCCTCCGACTAATCACCTACACCTGTCCTCCATTTACCCATCCGCTTTATAACGCCTCTCTTCCCCTTTATTTACCGTCCGATCTCAGTTTATGGCTATAGATCATCCGGACTACCTATCATGGAGGGGTCTAAAATTGTCATCGTAGGTGTATGTCCACTGTGAGAGACATAATCAAAAAAAATAATCCAGAAATCACAATGTATGATTTTTTAACTATTTATTTGTATGCTGCAGCTGCTAAATAAGTATTTGAACACCTGAGAAAGTCAATGTTAATATGTGGTACATGAGCCTTTGTTTGCAATTACAGAGGTCAAACGTTTCCTGTAGTTTTTCACCAGGTTTACACACACTGCAGGAGGGATTTTGGCCCACTCCTCCACACAGATCTTCTCTAGATCAATCAGGTTTCTGGCCTGTTGCTGGAAAACACAGAGTTTGAGCTCCCTCCAAAGATTCTCTATTGGGTTTAGGTCTGGAGACTGGCTAGGCCATGCCAGAACCTTGATATGCTTCTTACAGAGCCACTCCTTGGTTATCCTGGCTGTGTGCTTCGGGTCATTGTCATGTTGGAAGACCCAGCCTCCACCCATCTTCAATGCTCTAACTTAGGGAAGGAGGTTGTTTCCCAAAATCTCGCAATACATGGCCCCGGTCATCCTCTTCTTAATACAGTGCAGTCGCCCTGTCCCATGTGCAGAAAAACACCCCCAAAGCATGATACTACCACCCCCATGCTTCACAGTAGGAATGGTGTTCTTGGGATGGTACTCATCATTCTTTTCCCTCAAACACGTTTAGTGGAATTATGACCAAAAAGTTATATTTTGGTCTCATCTGACCACATAACTTTCGCCCATGACTCCTCTGGATCATCCAAATGGTCATTGGCAAACTTAAGACATGTCTGGACATGTGCTGGTTTAAGCAGAGGAACCTTCCGTGCCATGCATGATTTCAAACCATGACGTCTTAATGTATTACCAACAGTAACCTTGGAAACGGTGGTCCCAGCTCTTTTCAGGTCATTGACCAGCTCCTCCCGTGTAGTTCTGGACTGATTTCTCTCCTTCCTTAGGATCATTTAGACCCCACGAGGTGAGATCTTGCATGGAGCCCCAGCCCCAGTTAGTGGTTGGATTCTTACTGATTGTATGGTGTGGACAGGTGTCTTTATGCAGCTAACGACCTCAAACAGGTGCATCTAATTTAGGATAATAAATTTAGTGGAGGTGAACATTTTAAAGGCAGACTAACAGGTCTTTGAGGGTTAGAATTCTAGCTAATAGACAGGTGTTCAAATACTTATTTGCAGCTGTATCATACAAATAAATAGTAAAAAAAAAATCATATATTGTGATTTCTGGGGGGGGGGGTTCTCAAGCTGGGCTAAACAGCTGTGTAGTCCTAAGAAAATCACTTATCAGTGCAGTCCATGTGCTGGTATAAAAGTGACATCATGATGTGAGTTAAAGTGACATTAAAAAATGTAAAAAATTGTGCTGTGAAGTGAGACAGAGAGAGAAGTCCAGGTGAAATTTGCTGGGTTGTTCCTGTTTTAAACTCTGAATGGACTGCGGGAAGAAGCTCCTCCTCATTCTCTTTGCTTTCAAGGAGTGGAAGTGCTTCCTTGAACGTAATAGAGAAAATAGTCCATTATTGGGATGGCTGAGGTCCTTTACAATCTTCATGCCTCTGGTCCGGCACCATCGGGCTGTAGATGTCCTGGAGGTCAGGGAGCTCGGTGCGGATTGTACGTTCAGTTGACTGCATCACCTTCTCGCCTGAGAGAAGAAGGGCTCGCCTGTGTTGCATGGTGCTGTTCTCAAACCAGGAAGTGATGCTACCCGTCAGCAGGGTGCTCAGAACACAACCTCTGCACAAGATTCTTGTTAGCTCCATAACATCTTCTCTTCACTACATAAACTCCCTGCTTCACCTGCTTCATCATCCCTAGATGCTGAAGACTTTGCCTCCTTGTATAATAAGAAATTTGAGGGAATCTGCCAGACCTTCACTTCCTCCCCAACAATGCCTACACTACACAGCCAGGAATCCCCAATTCTTCTGCTCTTTAATTTTTTAACCATAATAAAAGAGATACTGCAATCATCCAATCTTGCAATCTCACCACCTGCCCTCTGGATCCAGTGCCTATAACTATGCTTTAGACCATTTCACAAGACCTCCTACCAGTTATCTCAATGATCATCAATGGGTCCTTAGCATCTGGCAATGTGCTGCCTTCAAGCAAGCGAGGGTTATTTCCATCTTGAAGAAACCTGCTCTAGATCCATCGAACATTAACAACTACAGACAAGTATCACTTCTCTCCTTACTTTTTACATCTCTGGATTGTGCTGTTTTTAACCAACTGTCTGTGTAGCTCTCAAAGAACAACCTTCATAATCCAAACCAGTCTGGCTTCATGCGGCACATTCCACGGAGATGGCTCTTTTGGTGTTCACTGAGAAACTACATGCTGCTCGAGCAGCCAAACTGTTGCTGTCCTCATCCTCCAAGACCTTTCAGCAGCATTCAACACAGTCAACCACAAGACTCTCTTGTCAACCATCAGGAGCCTCTGTATTTGCAGAGCAGCTTGAGAATGGTTTGCTTCCTACCTGGAAGATCGCTCATACCAGGTAACATGGAGAGGGTCCACATCTGCCAAATGCAGACTCTCCACTGGTGTCCCACAAGGCTCAGTACTTAGTCTCCTCCCTTTCTCCATCTATACTTACTCACTTGGTAAAGTCTTATCCTCACATGGGTTTTCTTACCACTGCTATGCAGTTAACACTCAACTCACCTTCCTTTCTTCTCTCAGATACCACAGCTTCCGCTCGAATCTCGGCATGCTTGGTGGACATATCTTCGTAGATGAGTGCTTGTCAACTAAAACTCTCAAGCCACAGCAAAACCGAAGTGCTGGTCATCCCAGGTGATTTATCTCCAGGTCAGGATCTCAGAATAACTCTTCATAAATCTCTGCTCTCCCCTTCTGCCACTGCTCGCTACCTTGGGGTAACTATATGGTAACTATGGACAATTAACTGTCCTTCTCTTTACATGTTGCTAATGTGGCTCAGTCTTGTCAGTTCCTTCTCTACAACATGAGAAGGATTCGAACATTTCTGTCCACACAGGCTGCTCAGGTGCTTTACTACTGCAGCTCTCTGCTGGCATGTCTACCTCTAAAACACTATTCATCCACTGCAAATGATTTAAAATGCTTCTGTTGTGTTCAACCTGCGTAAGTTCTCCCACACCACACCACTGCTGTGCTCTCTTCACTGGTCTCCGGTAGCTGCACGTATCAGATTCATATTACTGATGCTTGCCTACAAGGTCAAAAATGGACCAACACCATCTTACCTCAGTGACTTCACGTCTAATGGCATCCTCAGTAGATTTTTGTAATTTTGGCAGTAGATATTAAGCTTTCAGAACCCAACCTGTGATGCCATCACTTGACTTCTGTAATATGACAGAACAAAGAATTACATTCCAATTAGCAAAGAGTACCTGCTTTTTTTCTGGAATGGAATGATCCCATGGAACAATATCCAAAAAGAGGTTGAATATGATCAGTATCAGAAACCAGAGGAGATGGTGGTGGAACATGTATAAATTAATAGATCACACAAAGAAAGGAAGCCTCAGAGAAACAGGAATTGAAACACTTTTTTTTAAGGTTTTCATGAACATTAGAAGGAATCTGAAGCACATTTATTTGATTTCATTTTTTTTTACCAAAGCCCAGTTCAAGAAATTGAGGTAAAAATTGTTAAATCATCAATAAAGACATCTAAGAGCTATCCAAACAATCTAATACTGTACTCTAAATATATTTTATATAGAGTAAAACATTTTGTACATAATTATAAATTTAGATTAGTGAAGTATCTGAGGTGGATACATGTGTTTATGGTTAAATCCTGAGGTAAGTTAAAGTGAAAGTGGTTGCTTGGTGTTGGCTACCACTTACTGACTGGATCCTGACTGGAACTTCACTTAATTTGTACACTTCCATTCATGAAATTCACCATGATTCAGAGTGACTTCTAAAGTAACTTATATATAACATTGTTTAGTGAATTTGAGTTTATAATTCTTGAGGTGGCTACATATTATAATCATCTCGAGTGATTTTCTATGCTTGGCCCTTCCCACAAAATATTATCGTTTAACTCATACAATTGTATCATCTCTAAATGTGCTCTAAATATACTTTAAATACAGTAGATTATTTCTGTTCATGATTTATTGAGACAGTAATAATATTAATGGTATAACTATCTGAGGTGGACACATGTGCTGGTATGTTCTAGTGAAACTGGTTCAGTTTACAGCCATTTTTAACACATTTCAGGTTTATGGCACAAAATATAAGAGTTTGAGTAAATCTGTGGTCTGAAGTGGTCCAATAGATGGCAACGAAACACTGAAAATGCTGAAGAAAAAGAAGCAAAAAGAAAAAGGGGAAGTCATTTGTGCTTGTATGTTTCCAGTACAATCCTTTTTTCCCTCAGTTTTACAGTAACTGGTAAATCTGTATGAGTTAATAAATAATAATAATAAAAAACAATAAGATCATTTTGATGTGTTTGCTCAGTTTATGTGTGAATCCTGAGGTAAGTTCAAGTGAAACAAGTTCTCTAAGATCTTTCTGTGTCGTCTAACACTTACTGACTGGATCCTGACTGGATCTCAACTTCATATCTAACAGTGTTTAAGGAGCATTACTGCATTTTACCTTTTAAATAATTTACTCTGATTCTAACTGCTAGCAATTTATTTATCATTTACTCTACTTTTCATGTTAGAAGTATGTAAATGATCAAAATAACTTAGTTTACCTCATTTTCATCAGATGATAATAAGGAAATTCCGTTTTTTTGTCGTTGATATGCAAACCTGGTGGTCAGTAAATATCTGTTAAGTATTAACTTTACTCTGATCAGCCAGAACATTCCCCCAACCTTCCTGATACTGTCTAAATATTGTCTCAATGTGTCACCAAAACAGCTCTGATCCTTCAAGGCCTGCAGTCAAAACACCCAAAACACTCTCTTCTCCTGATACCAGCTTTATCAACTGAAGAATTAGGAGATATCTTCATTAATACCATCTGTTCACATAGTGACCATCATCATCATCATTAGTCATGAGCTCTCATTCTCTCATACTGGTTCTGCTGGTTCTCACCTGCCTCCAGTCCTTCACAATGGTCCAGAGTAAGATAAAGTTTACCTTTTCAATATTTTATCATTTTAAATGTCCTTTTAATTATTATTAATAGTAGTAGCAGTAAGAGGTTGTGGAAATAAACATTGTTAATACACACCTGTATGTTTATGACACAGTTAAAATTAAATACTGGGTAATAAAATGTGGTGATGAAGCAGATTTACTGTCAATTATTTCCCATCAGCAAATCTTTTAATTGTATAGTAAGAAAAATGCTGGACATGTCTCTGTGAATGAACTGTTACTATAGCAACTATTAATACAGTATAAACCTGCACTTCTGTCAGAGCTGCTGTTCTACAGAATTAATCAACACCTGGCAACCAATCAGGATCCAGATTTAAGAAACAGTTTATTAGATACTTTAAACCTGCATTTTATGCTGAAAATAAAAGTGTTTTATATCTAATTATTTAACATTTAATCACAAATCTGAATGTGAAAATGTTTTCTTACAGACCAATATGTACAAGATTCATGCTGTTTCAGATACCGGATATCTCGAATCCCTTTTAGAGACATTACAGGGTATAAAGTAACAGGCCGTCAGTGTGCAAATCCTGGAGTCATGTAAGTTTTCACCTCCTTATTGTTCTTTTAATTCATTTTTAAGAATAATAATAAAAAGTGATGATTTTCATGTGCATTATTATTGTAGAATTGTGTGTAATATAATATAACTGTATATAATGGTGGAGGTTTGGAGTGTGTGTGTGTGAGATTTTCTGATTTTATTGCAGTTCTACACTGATGTACATCTTCTCTCTAATCTGCAGCTTTACCCTGAAGGACAGCCAACAGGTGTGTGTAGATCCTGAACTCGAGTGGGTGCAGGTAGGATGCACATGAAAACTATTGACTTGTTCCACTTTATCTTCACCTCCAGCTCCATCCCCTAGTCCTTTGTTTAATAATTAATTCATATTCATACAAGATTCACTTCTGTAGTTTCTGTTTCATGCTTCAGGAATTTTTATTCAAATTATTTATCAAAACATAAATTGAGACAGCATGATTCAGTTCCACAGACACTATATATATATATATATATAAACCAATAAAGAATAAGACTGACCTTCAGTTTGATATGTTCGTCTGCTACATCAATTCACAACAAGCATGGTGTCAGAATTAAAAAACTAAAGTAAATAAAAGTTGGGAACTGTGTGAAGTTCAGTGCCCAGCTGGCATTAACTCACGTTTTTCCTGGGCACTCACACCATTACCTGTCCATTTAGAGACATCAGTGTAGATTTTGAAAACCCAGGCATTAAGGAGGCACAAGCCAGTGCACTCTTAGTGCCGGTCCCTAGCCCGGATAAATGGGCAGGGTTGCGTTATGAAGGGCATCCGGCGTAAAACATCTGCCAAATCGAACATGCGGATCACAAATAAGAATTTGAAAGAAAATTGAATGACAGCAAAATGGTAGTTTTAATGCTGATGAAAAATTATTAAAAACATTTTCTCTAACCCGAGTTCATTAAAACCAGTTCCATTTGGATGCAAATAAAAAAAAAAAGAGATAAGTATGAAAACATAATTTTGAACTTCTCCTGACCCCGAAAAATACATTTACCCTTTTTCCTGCCTAATGAAAAGATGTTTGTATGTAGCTGGGAAATAAAACATGTGTAAATAATAATGATACCAGAATATCCCTAGAGGGTTTTTCTGTATATATATATATAATATAGGCTGTTTCATGTTTTTTTTTTCTGGAAATAAGTAGCTTTGTTTTTGAGCAAGTTTATTGCATACTCAGATCATCCATGTACTGTCAAATTTATACAAAATGCAAATATTCCCCAATATGGCGTCTACACCACGGGGTCACCGATTAAAAATTCATGTCGGCGTCCCAACGCAAACCCGCGAAGGTTCCAGTGATAACATGGCTTGAACAAAATGCAAATTATCATGTGATTGGTAGCGAATCATCGGATTTTGCATCTTATTAAGTATTTTAAATAATAAACATGTCCAACCCCTTATTGTCTCATTAATCTGTCCCTATGTGCAATAATCCACATATTAATCTAATGTGACAGTAACCCTGCAGACACTGGCTTCACTGCAAAAATACATTTACATGTTGATATATATACAGTATATTGTCAGGGTTTTTTGGGCTCATGGCGTTTACTTTCAGGTCGGCGGACATCTTGCTAGTTTTCCTGTGCCATCCGTTATTTAAGGACTGAGAGTACATATATTCGGGGCCAGATTATCTCACCGGCTTCCTTGTCCCTGAAATTATTCTTGCCTTTCAGCCTGTTTTAGTTCCTGTTCCTGACCCTGGTCCTGGTCCTTGTTCTGCCTGCATTGGTTTGGACTTGTTTTTCGGTTTGTGTTTCTGCTCTTGCAAGTCAAGTCAAGAAGCTTTTATTGTCATTTCAACCATATATAGCAGATGCAGTACACAGTGAAATGAAAGAACGTTTCTCCTGAACCCAGGTGCTACATAAAACAACATAGAACAACAGTCACAGAACAGAAGAACACAGGGCCAGGAACTAAGATCCTCGCCACATAAAGTGCATGTGTGCAACTGGTGCAAACAGTGCAAGAGACAGCACAGGACAGTGCAAGAGACAACACACAATACACAAAATATAAAAAATAAAAACAGCATTAGCTCCGCCAGTAAAACCTGTCATGACAGGATAAGGTGCACAGTAGCAGAAAAATGTAAACAGAGAAATGTAAACAGAATTTTGCAATTCTTTAATAGTATAAAATATAATAGCAGCAATCAAAATAAAGTGATCAGTGACCAAAGGATTTGGACAGAATATTGTGCAAAGAGCAAGTCCCGGAAGATCAGCAACAAACGGCATGTAAACATTTTGCAATGATGAGAGGTGTGAATTTTGCTGAAACCTGGGTGTGTGAAGTGTATGTGTGTTGAGTCCGGTTGTACAGATCAGTCACTCAGTTGTGTAAGTGTGTGTGTGTGTGTGTGTGTGTGTGTGTGTGTGTGTGTGTGTGTGTGAGAGAGATAGTTCAGTCCAGATGTTTGTTTATGAGCCTGACGACTTGCGGGGAAAAAACTGTTGCACAGTCTTGATGTGACGGCCCGAATGCTTCGGAACGGTTTTCCTGATGGTAGGAGTGTGAAAAGTGTGTGTGACGGGTGTGTGTGGTCATCCACAATGCTGTGTGCTTTGCGGGTGCAGTGTGTGGTGTAAATGATAGAGGGAAGAGAGACTCCGATGATTTTCTCAGCTGTCCTCACTATCCTCTGTAGGGTCTTGTGATCCGAGACGGTGCAGTTCCCAAACCAGGCAGTGATGCAGCTGCTTAAGATGCTCTCGATGGTCCCTCTTTAGAACATGGTCAGGATGGGGGGAGGGAGATGAGCTTTCCTCAGCCTTCTCAGGAAGTAGAGACGCTGCTGGGCTTTCTTGGTGATAGAGCTGGTGTTAAGTGACCAGGTAAGGTTGTCCGCCAGATGAACACCAGGGAATTTGGTGCTCTTGATGATCTCCACTGAAGAAGCTGCACGGGGTCCAGTGAGGGTGGGAGTTGGGTCTTTATGTGCCTCATGACAAGCCTCTCGAAGCACTTCATCATGATGGGTGTGAGTGCAACGGCACGATAGTCATTGGGGCAGGACACAGAAGACTTCTTCGGCACAGGAATGATGGTCGTCATCTTGAGGCATGTAGGAACAGTGGCACTGCTCAGGGAAATGTTGAAGATGTCAGTAAAGACATCCGCTAGCTGTTCTGCACATTCCCTGAGCCCTCTGCCAGGAATGTTGTCAGGTCCAGCAAACATCCGTGTGTTAACTCTGCATAGAGTTTTCTCACTTCAGCTGTGGTTAGACATAGCACCTGGTCAGTGGGAGGATGGATGGTCTTTCTCGCCACCCTGTTGTTCTGCACCTGGAACTGGGCGTAGAAGTCGTTTAGCGCATCTGGAAGAGAGGTGTCACAGTCACAAGCAGGTGATGCGGTCTTGTAATACGTGATCGCCTGGATGCCCTGCCACATGCGCCAGGTGTCTCCGCTGTCCTGGAAGTGGCCATGGATTCTCTTGGCGTGTGCGCACTTTGCCTCTCTGATAGCACGGGACAGTTTGGCTCTTGCTGTTTTTAAGGCCGTTTTGTCCCCTGCTCTGAAGGCAGAGTCTCTTGTTTTTAGCAGCGCACGAACCTTGGTGGTCATCCATGGCTTCTGGTTGGAGCGTGTAATGATAGTCACGTTGTCAATGCACTTGCCGATGTAGCTGGTCACTGTTGACGTGTACTCCTCCAAGTGGTTGAAATCGCCATTGGTTGCAGCTTCCCTGGACATGTCCCAGTCAGTGCATTCAAAACAGTCCTGGAGAGCAGGTTCTCACTTGTTTTTCAGCTGGTCTTGAACGCCTGCTGAGTGGTCTGTATGCTGGGATCAACATAACAGAGATGTGGTCTGAGTACCCGAGGTGGGGGTGGGGCTTCGCCCGGTATGCACCCCGGTATGCACCCCAACATCCAGCGTGTTTTCTTCTCTGGTTGCAAAGTCCACATTCTGATAGAATTTGGGAAGCACAGTCCTGAGATTTGTTAATTAAAATCTCCGGCGACTATAAACAGTCTGTCAGGGTGTGTGTTTGGAAGTCCCGTAGAGTACACTGAGCGCTTCCTTAGCATTAGCGCTAGGTGGTATGTACACTCCAAGCACAATAGCAGTGGTGAATTCCCGGGGTAAATAAAAAGGTCTACATCTAACAACAATAAACTCCAGCAGCGATGAGCAGTAGGTGGAAACAAGCACAGAGTTCTTACACCATTCTGTGTTGATGTAAACACACAGACCGCCGCCGCGAGTCTTACCGCACAGAGCTGCATTTCTGTCGCAACGAAACGCAGCTGGCCGGCCAGCTGGATGGCGGCGTCCGGAACTCTGTCGCTCAGCCACGTCTCAGTAAACACAAAAACGCAGCAGTGTCTGTACTCATGCAGAGTAGCTTGTTGGAGTCTGATGTAGTCTAATTTATTCTCCAGGGAGCCGACATTTGCCAGCAGTAGTGATGGTAGAGCGGGCCGGCTAGGGTTAGCTTTTAGCCTAGCATTAGCACCCGCTCGCTTTCCGCATTTCTGCTTCCTCGCGCAGCGCTTTCGATTCCCCCTCCTCCGTCTGTCCTCTGCAGGCGATGCCGAGGTCTGGAGGCCTGGTTCTCGGAGCACGCCGAGGTCGTGTAGCTTCTGCCGCAGGTCATCATTTATGGTGTTGTTTGCGTTGTTTCTGAGTTCTTTCAGTGTTTTGCGGTTGTACACAGGAACACCGGTTGCCCCGATGTCCATGTGTTGTGTAGGGCGGGCTACAGAATAACATTTATCACCATTTTGGGTCCGGAGCAGCCGCTGCGAGCTACTGCCGCGCCGCCATCTTGGATTAGGACATGTTGTTCTGTTTTCCGGCTCTTGGATTTTTTGGACTGATTGATTTCTGATTTTCGAGTCTCCCTGCATTACTCTGATTGAGGACTGTTTTTGAGACCGTGTTTTTGCTCTTGCCCACATTTTGTACCCTGTTTACTCTGCCCACACCCTCCATCAAAGACTGTTTTCACCATAACCCTGTTGGGTCCTGCATTTGGGTCCTTCCGCTCACAAACCCCTTTCTGACAGTATATATAATTATAAAACTATATAAAAACATCTCTGTAGATTTGTGTGCAGTATAATATATGAACAATATCCTGTAATATTCTATTTATAATATTTAGCATTATAACTGACAATATTAATGATACAGACTATACATCATTTAGGATACTGGTACACTGTATCATATCTTATTTTTCTGTGTATTAATGTAGATTGTAAGTAAGTAAGTTAGTACACATTTTTTACAGGTTGTTCTTTGCACCAGTGCCTCTGAGCTTTGCATGTTTTGTTATCGTAAAAAGTCACACATGAGTTTCCTGTGCCACTATTTCATCACTGGTGACTATTTATATACCCAGCAGACCTCTTCCTTTCATTTACTCAGTCATTTTCCACCTTTAGCATCAGCTATGTTCTCCACTAGTCATTCGGTTCTGCTGGTTCTACTGGTGATCACCTGCTTTTATTACTACACAGAATGTGATGGTAAGTTTAACAAAAGCCGCTCACATATTTTCCTATTTTACCACACAGAATTAACTTATTACCAATTTTCTCTGTTTGAATTTTATTTTTTTATCATAGATGAACTTATGACCCATTTTTGTTTAAACGAGGATTCACTTGTACACATGGATTCCGCAACAGTGCAAGGTCAAGAAATCTCAACAACCTCCTCTACTTCAGGCACAACGAATTCAGGTCAACAGGATCACACAGAACCTCTACATACTGTACAAACACCTAGAGGTTCAGGTATGTAATTTGTGACTACAATAAACACTGTAAACACCCACAGTTTATGGGTAGAACATATAATTAAGTACGTTTATGGGCAAGATATAGGGCCAGTCTAGAGTGGGATTTGGGGGCTTTAGATTACATGCTCCACAATTTCCTTCCCTAAATGTTCTGGCATTTATTAATCTAAATGTAAGTAAGTGGGTTCAGAGGTATGTCATGTGGGCAGTGGTAACTGAGTGGGTACAGCATTAGACTGCTCACAAGTCTTTTTTGGTTGTCTAAATGTAACATTAGATGTTCTTTCACTGTAATTCTGGCTGAAGGTGTCCACCAAATGCCTTCGATATAAATTGTTACAATGAGTAAAGTTTCTGACACGCACGGCTGCCTCTTACTTTATCTGAGGCAGAAATATCATTGATATAGACACCAATAATCCGAGTAACCGAGTCACACTTTATGTGAAATACACAGGAAGCATTTACCAGAGTCTAAGACATGATGTGTTGAGTGAACGTTGTGAGGTGACTCAGTTCCAGCATTTTATTTTTACACATTTATTTTTATTGTACACACACACACACACACACACACACACACACACACACACACACACACACACACACACACACGAAAAAAAAAGAGTCAACTCTTATTGGGTCAATGAAATGAATGATAAAGCCACAATGACATGCTCTTCAAAATAAACTTTTTAATTAATAAAATAGACATAAATAAATGCTGCTACTTCATTTGCAGAATTTGACAGACCCTCATCCACTTACAATTATGTTTTTTTCTACAACGGAGCAGTTAAGGGTTAAGGGCCTTGCTCAAGGGCCCAGCAGTGGCATGTGATTGGAAGTGCAGGTGATTTAACATGAAAATGTTATATGTGGAGGAAATGTGTGCATGTGTGTGTGTGTGTGTGTGTGTGTGTGTGTGTGTG
>MU551531.1:977514-989877 GCA_024362625.1 Silurus asotus
GAATGTGTGTGTGTGTGTGTGTGTGTGTGTGTGTGTGTGTGTGTGTGTGTTCGTGTGTGTTCAAGGTGCTGACTCGATCTCCACATGTGCTGCACAAAAATGTCCGATCCATGAAGCTTCCACCTCACAACCTACAAGACTGAAAAGATCTGCTGCAGATGTTGTGGTGCCCAAACCCTCAACACACCTACAGAAGTCTCATGTAGTCTGGGACTTTTCAGGTCAGTGTTGTGTTCGTGGTACCAGGGGGATCAATACAAAACTAGGCAGATGGTTTTGGGTTATTGGGGATTGTGTGTAATTGGCTGGAGAAGAAACGGCTGTTTATAGCTGCTAGAATGTTAACAGGAAGTAAAAAAGTTAGACGCATCCATATTTAATAAATAAACATGTTGCCAGTTGTTTTTTGGACCCAATATCGATTTATTATTAGATATATGTGTCATTGAAAATGCTTCATGATTTGTATAATTCTTTATTTTACATTTAATTGGATGAAATGTTCCACAGGAGCGCATGGAGCAGGATTGTGTTGTTTTGAGTTTAATAAAAGACCAATTCCTGCGGCAAAAATCGCCACTGTCAAAGAAACAAGGTTCGACTGCAACATTCCTGGAGTCATGTACGATTTAGCATTCCAATCTTTTTTTTTATTTGTTTTATAATTCTCAAAGAGGATTCGAAAATAGAATCCAAATAAGGAGATTCACAGATTCTGGTTCTCTTCTGATCTTCTTTCTTCCACAGTGTTACAACAAAAAAGGGATTACAGATGTGTGTAGATCCTGAGGTGGATTGGGTGAAGCGGATCATCGAAAGCAAACGTAAACCAACAGCATAGACTCAGACGACACATTCAAAAAATTCTCTACATAAATTAGCATTATTTTTTAACGATGCTTCATTTGTATCACATTACTCGAAGCAAATTGATGTTTTATTAAAAAGACACCTGTATCTGCAGACACTGATTTATTTCCATCTTCTACACAAATTAAAGCACATTTATAACTCATGACCTCTTGGTTTGTTTCTCTGAATAATCACTTCTTAATACTGTTTCTATTGTTGGGATGTTCTGGGATGTTCTTTCACAAACTCTGGGTTCTTCCAGGAACTGGGCATTTATACTGAGAGAACATGAAGCTTTTAATGGAATTTCTCTCAGATCAACTCCAGTCTAGTGATTATACAACCAGTTTCACACCAACATTCTCTCTGGAATCTGCAGTTTATACTGATTTAGTTTACAGCATTTATTCATAGTTCTTAGAAACACTTTTATTCAGGGGACTGTGTAGCCAGACAGCATCAGATGGTGGTCTGTAGAATGTTTTTGGAGGTGAAGAAGAGGAGGAGAGTAAAAAAAGAAAACTAGAGGAGGAAGACTGTAGTGTGAGGTTCAGGGAAGAGGTCAGACAGGGGCTCGGTGGTGGTGAAGAGGGGTGATTGACAGAACTACTGCAGAAGTGATTAGGGAGACAGCTAGAAAGGTTCTTGGTGTGACATCTGGAAATAGAAAGGAAGACAAGGAGACGTGGTGGTGGAATGAGGAAGTGCAGGAGGGCAGAAGGAGAAGGAGGTTGGCAAAGCAGAATTGGGATCAACAGAGTGATGAGAAAAGTAGGCAGTAGAACAAGGAGATGCAGCAGCAGGTGAAGAGGGATGTGGTGAAAGCCAAGGAAAAGGAATATTAGGAGCTGTTGTGCATTGTGTGTTAGTGGATTTAGAGAAAGCGTACGACAGGGTGGAGAGAGGAGTTGTGGTATTGTATGAGGAAGTCAGGTGTGTCAGAGAAGTATGTGAGGGTGGTGCAGGACATGTATGAGGACAGTGTGACAGCAGTGAAGTGTGCAGTAGGAACGACAAACTGGTTCAAGGTGGAGGTTGGACTGCATCAACGATCGGATCTGAGCCCTTTCCTGTTTGCAGTGGTGATGGACAGGTTGAAGGACGAGGTCAGACAGGAGTCTACCTGGACTATGATGTTTTATGGATGATATTGTGATTTGTGGTGAGAGTAGGGAGCAGATGGAGAAGAGCCTGGAGAGGTGGAGGTACACGCTGGAGAGAAGGGGAATGAAATTCAGTAGGAGTAAGACAGAGTACATGTGTGTGAATGAGAGGGAGGGCAGTGGAGGGGTGCGGTTGAAGGAAGAAGAGGTGGAGAAGGTGGAGGAGTTCAGGTACCTGGGGTCAACAGTGCAAAGTAATGGAGAGTGTGTTAGAGAAGTGAAGAAAAGAGTGCCGGCAGGGTGAAGTGGGTGGAGAAGAGTGATAGCAGGAGTGATTTGTGATAGAAGAGTATCTGTGAGAGTGAAAGGGAAAGTTTATAGGACTGTGGTGAGACCTGAGATGTTGTATGGATTAGAGACAGGGGCATTGAGTAAAAGACAGGAGGTGGAGCTGGAGGGAGCAGAGATGTAGATGTTGAGATGTTCGTTGGGAGTGACGACGATGGACAGGGTTAGAAATGAGTTTATTAGAGGAACAGCGCATGTAGTACGCTTTGGAGACAAGGTGAGGGAGGTGAGATTGCGATGGTTTGGACATGTGCAGAGGAGGGACATGGGGTATATCAGTAGGAGAAGACTGAGGATGGAGCCACCAGGAAGGAGGAAAAGAGGAAGACCATGGAGGAGGTTTATGAATGTGTTGAGGTAAGACATTCAGGTAGTTGGTTTGAAAGAGGCAGATGTAGAGGACAGGGGGGGATGGAGACGGATGATCGACTGTGGTGCCCCCTAATGGGAGAAGCCGAAAAAATATGATTACATTTTTACAAAAATATTATAAAATAATTAATTTATATAAATAAAAAGAAACTAAAACGTTCAGAACAACACACATTTATTCACACATTTTTGGGGCATTGTGGATGACCCCACAAACCCCTCACATACACACCCCTCACACACTCTTCATTCTGCTATCATCAGGAAAAATAAAACTAAAATATAAACATATTAATGTTAAATGATTCTGTCACTGCTTTTCTAGAGGAGTTATTGAAATAGTGTAAAATGATAACAGTCAGTATTTGAATGCTGATAGAAGATGAATGTGTTTGTGATGAGTGTGCAGAGAGAAGAAGTCTTAAAAAAACAGGAACTGAAGCATTTTAAACAGTTTTCATAAACATTAGAAGGAAGTGAAGTCGATCTTTAACATTTTTGCCAAATATTCAGTCCAGTAGGTGGCAGTAAAACATTATTTTTTTATAGAAAATGGGCAGTGAATCTCATGTTGCAGGATCTAGGACGATATGATGGCAGCTTTAGGTACTGGGAGAGCATGGTGCTATCGACCTCAAGCAGGAGCATGGTTCCTCCCACCAAGCCATTCCTCTCAAAATATTATAGGGTTCATTAGTGACATCTTTATGCAACTCTCCCCTGGGTTTCTGAGCAACACCATGGTACTGACTGCATAGGGCTTGTGATCAAGTTCAGTATCATAGTACATCTATATCTGATCAGGAGTATTATCACTATACATCTAAGCACTGCTGAGGGTAGAGATCACATTTGTGGACAAGAACAAACAAATCCAGCATGAGACTGCCCAATTTAAGTATAAAATAATTAATTAATATAAAAAAATATGAAAAGAAACTAAAACGTTCAGAACAACACACATTTTTGGGGCATTGTGGATGACCCCACAAACCCCTCACATACACACCCCTCACACACACTCTTCATTCTGCTATCATCAGGAAAAATAAAACTATAATAGAAACATATTAATGTTAAATGATTCTGTCACTGCTTTTCTAGAGGAGTTATTGAAATACTGTAAAATGATAACAGTCAGTATTTGAATGCTGATAGAAGATGAATGTGTTTGTGATGAGTGTAATGTTTTCTCTAAACCTGGAGTTAATAAAACACACTTCTGTTTATCTACAGAGGAAAAGCAGAGACAAGTAGCCAGATGATCCATGAGAGTCCAAGCCAAGAGAATTCTTTAGTTCTCTCCATGGAGTACTGCAGTCCTTTCCACCCAGTGATTCTTGGCAAGAAGTAGTGAAAAGTCTCTGAAAGGAAAAGATAAACTCTGATAATATAAATAGTTAATAATAGGATCCATAGCTTTTGTGATGAGTGTAATGTTTTCCCTAAACCAGGAGTTAATAAAACACACTTCTGTTTATCTACAGAGGAAAAGCAGAGACAAGTATGAAGTAAACACTCTGTTGATCCTCCCCTGATCCTGACTTTCACTTTCTCCTCCCTCTCTGTGCAGAATATCTGTATATAAGCTGCTGAAGAAGAGAGAAGGGAGAGATTCTGATTCTGACTCTGTGTGGAATGTTACGTGTCGTTCCTGGAATTTCTTTTCAGTTTTCTTTTTAAGTTTCCAGTGCAGTGATCATCATCATCATCATCATCATCATCATCATCATCACCCCTCTAATCACTCTCACCATCAGCAGTCATGTCTTCTCCTTCTTTCCTGATGGTTTTGCTGGTTCTCTTCTGCTTTCAGTTCTTCACGATGGCTGAAAGTAAGATAAAGTTCACCTTATTATTTATTATTATTATTATTATTATTATTAATATTATTATTTTTAAATATTTAATTTTTTTTATTTACTTAATGTTGTTATTGTTATTATTAGTAGAATTATCAGGTTGTGAAAATAATCAGTGATAATAAATGACTTTTTTATTTATATCAGTGAATATACCTCATGACTAATAAAACTCCAGCGTTTATTCTGAAATAAAAGAGATAATTTAATGTTTTGTAACAGATGCGATTGGAGCGGGTTTGTGCTGTTTTGAGTTCCATAAAAGACCAATTTCTGCAGCGAACGTCGTCTCTGTGGAAGAAACAACATCTGACTGCACAATTCCTGGAGTCGTGTACTGTTTATGATTCTAACCTTATTTTTATTTTATTTTTTTCACAATTCTCAAAAAGGATTTGAAAAAATAATCTAAAGGAGGAGATTCACAGATTCTGGTTTTCTCCTGATGTTTGTCTTTTTTCTTCTGTAGTTTTACAACCAAAAAGGGATTCCAGATATGTGCAGATCCTGAGGTGGACTGGGTGAAGGAGATCATCAAAATCAAAAGTAAATCATCAGAATAGACTCAGACGACACAATACAGTATATATATAAAAATAGTCTTATTATAAATTAGCTTTATTTTTTCCAGAATGTTCTCTTTTATGATGTTACTTAAAGCAAATTGATGTTTTTATAAAAAATGCCTGGGACATCATATCAACAATTACACGTTTCTAATGCATGTATGTGGAGCGTCTGCTGTACACGTCACTGTGACTGAACTGTTGCTATAGAAACGTATCAGAACGAGAGCATTAATACAGTATAAACCTGCACTACTGTCAGAGCTGCTGTTTTACAGAATTAATCAACACCTGGCAACCAATCAGGATCCAGGATTCAGCAACAGTTTAACAGATACATCAGACCTGCATTTTATACTGAATATAAAAGTGTTTCATATCGAATTATTGAACATTTAATCACAGAACTGAATGTGGAAATCACAGACAGAAATGGACCAGACTCATGCTGTATCAGATACCAGAGCGATCCAATCCCTCTCAGAGTCATTACAGGGTATAAAGTATCAGACCATCAGTGTACAAAACCTGCAGTCATGTAAGTTTTCACCTCCTCGTTGTTTTTTTTATTCATATAACATAACTGTATATAATGGTGGAGGTTTGGAGTGTGTGTGTGTGAGATTTTCAGATTTTATTGCAGTTCTTCACTGATGTACATCTTCTCTCTGTTCTGCAGCTTTTTCTTGAGGAACAGCAGTGAGGTGTGTGGAGATCCTGAACTCGACTGGGTGCAAAGATGCATGAGGAGAATTGATCAAATGGAGTATAATAAAATGATGCAAACCTCCAACTCGTCCTCTCAGTCCTGAAGACCTTCACGAATTTCACTTTTGTGTGCAGGTGGAGAGAATGAAGCTTTAACAGCTATGAAATGATAATAAAAATCTAAACATAAACGTGACCTAAACTTATTCTACAGAGACGATATAAATTAATTAATTTATATTCATAAATTAGTTCAGCATTTTCAGGGTTTTTATTTTAAAAGAAGTCCATGTTGAGGTTGATTTAAATTGTTCATCTTTCCCTCTCTCTCTCTCTCTCTCTCTCTCTCTCTCTCTCTCAAACACACACACATATATATGAATGTATGTGGTTCATTTGTTGTTGCATTCATGAACATTTGCATAAACATTTTTACTCCTTCATCATGGCACCTGTTAGTGGGTGGCTAGTGAACCGGCGACAGGGTCGTGGTAGGCTGAGGAGCGAAGGCTGGTCCGTGTGGTCCGATCCAGCAGACGAGTTCCTGTAGCTTAACCTGCTGCAGAAGTTCATACTGTTGATGCTCGACATGTCACGACTATTTTAGCAGCAAAAGGGGAAAAACACAATATCATGTTCATTGTATATAACTGCATAGTGTCTATGGGACTCAGTTCCGTTTCCTGTAAATAATCTACAGAGATTTTGCAATGCTTTTCTCATGCACATCCAGTACAAAATAAACAAATCACTTTTTTAGACGACTTGTTCTTCTGAGTCACATTAAAAACATTTTTAATTAGATTCAAACCACTCATGGACCATGACCATGAACTCTGGCACCGTGGTCTTGAAAGACTTTCTGGTTCCCGTGGAGCAACTGCTCAACAAGAGCAACTAAAAACTTGAGAAGGTTCTTAAATTGCACACGAATTTCAAATGTTTTCTGTGTAATGTGTAATTCTGATTCTGACAGTGTGTGTGGCGCTGGTGCGTCCAATTTGTTTCCAAAAATTGGGAAATTTAGGACATTAAAGTATTTGACAATAAAATGTATGAAATAGATTTAAGAATGTTACTACTAGAAGCCGACTACGCCACCCTGAGGGCTCAGTTACTGGGGATAACCCATTATAAAGACATGCACAAAGCACCCAGGTTCGACTACAGCGTCAGGACATGAGACAGAGATATAATACACACAGTTTATTGTGTGTAAGAACTATTTAAATTACATAAAACATACATAATCTATCACACAAGAATGCACAGACTACAGGACTGGGGATCTTAATCTAATGATCTCCTATCCTCAGCAAACACACGTGCACTCATACGACACCACAATCCCACCTGTTGGCTCGTACGACAATATCATCAGGCTTTTCACAGGAATGTTTGGGATGGTAACGGCGAACCTCCACTACAGCCCCCTCAGTTCCACTCCAGAGTTCCGCCGAGCATGCCACTCCACTCCAGAGTTTCTCAGAGCGCGCTGCTCCGCTCCAGAATTCCGCCAAACACGCTGCTCCTCTACAGAGTTCCACCGAGTGCTCCCCTGCAGTGTTCCAACGAGCGATGCGCTCCGCTCCAGGGCCGCAAATGGGATGTCGTACCGTCGCACGGCCGCAAAAGACATGTTGTACCGCCACCCAGCCGCGAAAAGGACGTCAAATTGCGGCCTGGCCACAAAATGGATGTCGTACCGCGGCCTGGCCGTGATCAGGACGTCATACCACTTCCTGGCCATGAAAGGGACGTCGTACCTCCGCCTGGCTGCAAAATGGCCGTCAAGCCTTCAAGTCCCTCAGAGGGTGACGTCGCACTTCCAAGCTATCCGGAAAGCGAGGTCACATTCTAGTTGCTCCGCCCAACCATGTGACTGTCCCCTCTACCATATGTGGAATATTAAGTCTCCTTCCTGAAATTACTTTTTTCAGCTTTCTTTTTGAGTTTCCACTGCCATGATCAACATCATCATCATCAACATTACAGTTCATTACTCCCTGACTCTTGTTTGTGTTGTAAATTATGCAATAAACAAGACTGAGTTAATCCTATTCCTTTTCGCGTTGTCTATTTGTCTGTCTATTTGTCTGGTAATAAAAAAAAACAGAAGACAGGTTGACGGAGATCTGCAAGAGTCAGCAGAAATCCCTCCCAAAGTCGACAGGTAATGTCTGACCCCGGCGGTTTTATTAGCAGAGGAGAGTTTGTCAAGAGGTATGAAGTGAGCTATCATGGAGAACCGGTCTATTGCTGAGAAGATGGCAGTGAGTCTACATGAGGGGGCAAACCGGTAGCAAAATTCCAAGGTGATGTGGGAACAAGAGCGAGTGGGTACCAGGAGTTGACAAAGCAGTCATGCTGGGGGTGCCCTAGGGGTGTTGTGATGGCCGCATGTGGGGCCAGCAGCCACAAACTGTCAAACATCTTCCTTGACTGTGTGCCACCAAAACTGTTGCTGCAGGAGGGAGAAAATGTGTGAGGATCCTGGATGGGAGAAGTGCTTTGAGGTACCACTGGAGGACATGAAAACAAAGCTGGTGCAACTTTTTCTCAATGTCAAGGTTGGGGGCCCAAACTGTAATGGATGGATGGAGAATGTGATGATTGTGATAATCAGTCCAGTTGACAAAAGGGTGCTCGGCATGCTTCAGCTTCGAATTGCAAAGTCGAAGGAATTTTTGGGGCTGTCGCATTTCCAGTCATGGCCATGCCTTGATAGTAAGAGTTCTGTTGGAGTTCATCTGTACACTTACTGCCAAAAGGGTGAATTCCAGGAAGAATATGCTGAAGGTTTTGTTGAAGACTGTGCACAGGTAATTCACACAACAGCTGAGGTCTGGAGATGAGTCGCCATTGGATGAGGCAGGGACGGGTGAGCCGAGTTGTCTTTGACCTCGGCTTAGATACCCCAGATAACAGCATTGTAGAGAAAAACTACTAATAGTTCGTGAGAAAACTGAAGAAAAAGACAAAGAGGACGTCATTTGTGTCACATGTTTCCAATACAATCTTTCTTCCTCAGTAATTATGATATCTGTTGGAGCTTAAATAATAGCAGCATTTGGACACATTCAATCAGTTCATGTTTAAATCCTGAGGTAAGTTTAACTGAAACTGGTCCTCTGAGCTGCTCTGTTGCATCTAACACCTAATAAATGACTCAGGATTCTAACTGCTAGCAATTACTCTATCATTTATTCAGTTTTATTGTTAGCAGTTTGTAAATGATTAAAGTTCAAAATTTTCATTAACTCATAATTTTCATTAATGACCCTAAATCCTCTTAGAGTTGCTGACCTTTATAATGAAAATCCAGCAGATATTTTTGTTATTGACATGCAAAACCAGTGGTCAGTAAACATCTGTTAATTATTAACTGTACTTTGATCAGTCAGAACATTCAACCAACCTGCCTGATATTGGGTCAATATTGACTAAATGTTTCACCAAAACAGCTCTGACCCATCAAAGCCTTGACTCTTGGGGTCAAAACACTTATAAGAAGATGGAGTTCTGCAGTCGTCTTCACTCAGTAGGTCAAATCCTGAAGAAGGCGAGTTCAAAAAGGAGAAATCAGACGAGTAGTCAGTGGGTCAGACCTGATTCCCCCCATGAAGTCATAACTTTTAAAATATTATAGGGTTCCTTCATATCATCTACATACAACTTTCTCTGGATTGCTGATCCACACCATGTCACAGACTATAATATATAATCATTAATGTTCCATATTCTTTATGTAACTGCTTTTCTAGAAGATTTATGGAAATAGTGTAAAATGATAACAGTAACAGTTTGTGATGAGTGTAATGTTTTCTCTAAACCTGGAGTTAATAAAACACGCTTCTGTTTATCTACAGAGGAAAAGCAGAGACAAGTACGAAGTAAACACTCTGTTGATCCTCCCCTGATCCTGACTTTCACTTTCTCCTCCCTCTCTGTGCAGAATATCTGTATATAAGCTGCTGAAGAAGAGAGAAGGGAGAGATTCTGATTCTGACTCTGTGTGGATTATAAAGTCTCCTTCCTGGAATTTCTTTTTCTAATCCCTCTCACCATCAGCAGTCATGTCTTCTCCTTCTTTCCTGATGGTTTTGCTGGTTCTCGCCTGCTTTCAGTCCTTCACGATGGCTGAGAGTAAGATAAAGTTCAATTAGGATTTTTCCCTATTATTATTATTATTATTTTATCAATTTTATTTATTTCTTTATTGTTGTTGTTATTGTTATTATTAGTAAAATTATCAGGTTGTGAAAATAATCAGTGATAATAAATCACTTCAGTCAGACGAACTCACCAAACACTTGGAGATTTTTGATGTAGATCATTAAAAATGCCTCATGACTTCAGTACAACTCCAGCTTTTAGTCTGAAATGAAAATGAAATGTTCTGTCACAGGTGATCCTGAAGCGGGTTTGTGCTGTTTTGAGTTCTATAAAAGACCAATTCCTGCAGCGATCATCGCCTCTGTGGAACAAACAAGATTTGACTGTGAGCTTCCTGGAGTCATGTACGATTTATGATTCTAAACTTATTTTTTATTTCTTTTACAATTCTCGAAAAGGATTTGAAAAAATTATCTAAATGAGGAGATTCACAGATTCTGTTTTTTTCCTGATCTTTATTTTCTTTCCTCTGCAGTCTTACAACAAAAAAGGGATACAAGATATGTGCAGATCCTGAGATGGACTGGGTGAAGCAGATCATCGAAATCAAAAGTAAATGATCAGAATAGACTCAGACGACACACAAAAAAAATCTATATATAAATTTGCATATTTTTTTCCAGGATGCTTCTGTTTTATGAAGTGACTTAAAGCAAATTGATGTTTAATAAAAAATACGTCTGACATTTTACACTCCTTCTAAAAATGTTAAACCATAAATCTCTCTAAACGTCACCATGTCAACAATTACACGTTTTTAAATCGTGTATGTGGAACGTGACTGTAATAAAATGAGCCATAATTTTAGTACAAACCTGCACTACTGTCAGATCTGCTGTTTTGTAGAATAAATCAACACCTGGCAACTAATCAGGATCCAGGATTCAGCAACAGTGACACAGACCTGCAATTTATCCTGGATATAAAAGTGTTTCATTTCTTATTATAAAACACGTTTATTCATTTACATATAATCAGCTATTAAACAGTCGTTATTTAATTTACTGCATTGTGATTTTGTGTAATATGTTTATATGTTTTAATCATTTCAGTAGTTTAGGGTTTAGTGAGTGTCATTTGTTTTGTTTAATTTTCACTTCTATGTTTCACTGATGTAAATCTTCTTTCTGCTCTGCAGCTTCATACTGAAGAACCGCAGTCCAGTGTGTGTAGATCCTGAACTCGAGTGGGTGCAGAAACACATGAAAAGAATTGATCAGATTGAGTATGATAGAATAATCCAAACTCCACCTCATCCCAGTCCTCAAATCTCTAATAACTAATCATTTTTCTTTCACGTAATTCAGGTTTTTCCATAAATAGACAGGATGAACAAGGGAATATATCCAGTTAATAAAAGTGAATCAAATGAATCCAGTTAATAAAAGTTTTAAGTTGTCCTCTGAAGAGGCTCCTCTGAGTGTGAGACTCTGGTCCGAGTCGTTCATCAAAGGGCCGGCAGTGACACGCTTGTTTTTGCTCCCCAGTGAGCAGCGATAAATCAGTCTGCAGAATAAAAGAGAGAAGGCGACGCATGGTAACAGGGGTTAACGCTCGAAGAGAGTCGCATCTCGCTCGAACCGAACAAGGATCTCTACAAAACCCCATAGCTGCTCATCTCCGCTCCAGGATCCATCAAAACCGTAGACATCAACGAGATCCATCGGTGCGACGTTTCATGACCTCGTGTTGGTGAAGTTCAATCACAGAGAGTCTGATTCTTACCTGAAAATAAAACCTGGAAAAAAATCCACAGCATTCCTTTGACTTTCACACTGACTACGGTCACACATCTGGATCTGAGATGCGTTTTCAAAGGAATACTAATAAAAAAAAAAAACAGAGAAGAACATAGCAGTTTATTGAATGCCAGACGTTGTGGTTTGCTTCTGTAGACTGGAACTTCCTCCCTTTGTTTTTTTTTAAAGGATGAAGCAGCAAAACCAGATGAGAAATACTTCTCTGTCTGGAGTCTGAGGTGGGTAGTGTTAGCCATGTGAGAAACAGAGAGAGAGAGAGAGAGAGAGAGAGAGAGAGAGAGAGAGAGAGAGTGAGAGCATGTGAGAGAGTGTGAGTGTGTGGGAAAGTGAGAAAGATAGAAAGAGAGAGAGAGAGAGAGAGAAAGAGAGTGTGAGTGTGTGTGTGTGTGTGAGAGAGAGAGAGTTTGAGAGAGAGAGAGAGAGAGAGAGAGTGTGTGTGTGTAAGAGAGAGAGAGAAAGAGAGAGAGTGTGTGTGTGTGTGTGTGTGAGAGAGAGAGAGAGAGAGAGAGAGAGAAAGAGAGAGAGAGAGAAAGAGAGAGAGAGAGAGCGTGTGTGAGAAAGAGAGAGAGAGAGAGAGAGAGTGTGAGTGTGTGTGTGTGTGTGTGAGAGAGAGAGA
>MU551531.1:1008891-1016679 GCA_024362625.1 Silurus asotus
TTTACACAGGCTATTTAGAAAACCCAGTGGTTGCCTCATCCAAATGCGAGGGAAGACAAACACCAGTTCAGAAACCATTCCTGGTTTAGTTTCAGAACACAGAACCACAACTCTCTATAGTGTTTAAAGGGCTCGTTTTGGACCTGCATGATAAATTAGATAAGCAGAAAATATCCACGTTGATGAACACCTAGTGTTACTTTTCCTTGAGAAGAAACACACACTATATGGACCAAAGAATTGGGACACAAAATTGTATAGGATGCGTTCATATGAAACATTCCCTTTATTTGAACTAGACGACCCAAACCTGTGTACAAATCCAGCTCCATGAAGATCTGCTTTAGACGGATTAGAGTGGAAGATCTCCTGCTATAGAACTCCTATCCAACATGAATGAATGTGAACGCTGACTGCACCCCAGGAACCTCCTCACTTTCTCATCAACATCAATCTGACTTTACTAACACATTTGCAGCGGAATGAATCTCCACAAACTCTAGTGGAACATCTTCAGAGAAGAGTGGAGCTCATTCTAAAAGCAAATGGGGACTAAATGTAGAATTAAGGTCAGGTGTTCACAACCATCTTAGTTCTTTGGATAGTTTTTTTTTTTTTTTGCTTCCTTTCATGGTTTGTCTTGGAACTCTGTTTAAAATGAAAGCAGTCGGTTTGACACAGAACCTTCAGCACCAGTCAGTTTGAATCCTTCTCCTATATTCAGTCGTCTACTTTAATGACATGACGCATCGGAGAAAATGGTTTTACAGGATTACAGAAGGAAATCATCTGCTCTACGCTCCGAGTGCCAGATCCTCTGATTTCATTACAGCCCACATGAAAAAGTGTCTACTCCTGCCAAAGTTTTCCATGGCATCTGCCAGTCAGATGAGCTTTTAGAAGGTTTCGACAGCGAAGCAATCATTCTCGCGGTACACTTCATTATAGAAAAGTAAATACTACTATACTGATTCTGTATAGACTGTATCATACAAACATTTATATTATATATAAACATTTATAGCAGGTTATTGAGCATGTTATCTTTTTGAGATCTTTGCACAGTTATACTGTATATTACGTTATTTAGATTACCCTTATCACCCCTGCACATGTGGACTCATACCCTCATTTAATTTATGCACTACTGGTTAGATGCTAAGTGTATTTTATTTGTTCTGTAGATACGTCATGGCACCTGCATAAGCCGTTTATAATGACTGGAACATTCTTACACACATATACCTGCAGCATATACACTTTTATTTAAATATTGAAAAACATTCTATAAAAAATGCAATATATACAAATAAAATAGAATAAATCAATTTCAATTGTTTAAATAAAATTAAATAAATGGAAAATAAGTGTGTGTGTGTGTGTGTGTGTGTGTGTGTGTGTGTGTGTGTGTGTGTGTGTGTGTGTGTGTGTGTGTTTTATATTTAATATTGAATTTTTAAATGTTCTACTAAAACACTTTAACAAATGTCATCATTCCTTCCATCCTTCATTCCTTCCCTCCGTCTCGATATGTGGAATCATCAGGATTTTCTTCTTTTCATGCGCAAAACAAAGTACAGCGCACTACAAATTATATTTCAGCGCACTACAAATTATATTTCAGCGCACTACAAATCGTATTTTTCTGGTATGAAGTGAGCAGCCGCAGTGACACTGCGCTAACTCTTGTTTCTTTTTTATACCCCTGGTGTTGTTGTGTATGTTTTCAAGTTTAATAATAATAAAAAATATAATAAATAAAAAACAATGACACTGCACATAAAGAGCGAAGCGGAGACTAAACAAACTTGCGGTCCGTCACATAATACGTTCCCGAGGGAACTCAGATTGTAATTATGTTCCGCATGTAAAAAGGATTGTATTTGGTACACGTGCACCGAACGAAATCCTCGTACCCCCGAACCGGTTACGGCATGAAAATGTGTACCGTTACACCCCTAATAAATACATAGAAACCCTCAAATGAAGCACATTTTATCCCCCTGGTTGCTATTAATCCAGATGTAGCGCTGTGCCACCAAGGAGTTTTTTTTTTTGCCTGCATGGTTCAGATTACAGCCCGGGTGCAGGACAGGGAGGATTTTATTTGTCTATCAGGTGGTATCAGGGGGTGAACCATAAAATCTGACAAATTGCCAAAAATTGCAGGCATGCACTCGTTCCTGTTTGGACGCTTTCACTCCATCTGGTTGCAATTTCAGCATAAAGGATCCTCTGCAAAGCAATGCTTCCCCCCTACAATCTCCACTTTAGTGTTCCTCTGTATTTCCACCCTGACAGGAACGACAAGAAAGGTGCTCTTCTGTCCTCTCTGCTCCCTCTCCATCCCTCTTTCTTTTAACAGCTGGATGCTCAGCAGATGTCTGACTCCGGAGCGTTCCTTCGTGCTCTTTTGAACGAATTTAAATCTGTAACTCGAAGCAGAGAGATAAAAGATAGACGCAGATAAATTCGGTCGGTGCGCTCGGTCACACGTGGGCCATGCGCTAACAATTAGGGCTACAAACAAGCCTGGGCTTCACTGACAGGCTGATGAAGGAGATTGCAAGGATCCTTTCATGTTCATGTTCCTGCATTCTGATTCTTCTTCCATCTATTTATGTATCAGTATATTTAAAATTCAAATGAAATACTGGCCAGAACAAACTGGAAACATTTTCTTCTTCTTCTTCTTCCTCTTCTTTTTCTTCTTCTTCTACTTCTTTCGGCTGCTCCCATTAGTCGTGTCACGCTTCTCCACCCACTCCACCCTGCCTGCACTCTTTTCTTCACTTCTCTAACACACTATCCATTACTTTACTCTGTTGACCCAAGGTACCTGAACTCCTCCACCTTCTCCACCTCTTCTCCCTGCAACCGCACCCCTCCACTGCCCTCCCTCTCATTTACACACATGTATCCTGTCTTACTCCTACTGACTTTCATTCCCCTTTTCTCCAGTGTGTATCTCCACCTCTCCAGGATCTTCTCCACCTGCTCCCTACTCTCACCACAAATCACAATATCATGCCTGTCTGACCTCATCTGTCCATCACAGCTGCAAACAGGAAAGGGCTCAGAGCTGATCCTTGTCCCTCGTCTGTGATGCTCTTCCTTGGCAGGAACCCTATACTGTTGCTCACAGATAGTCACCTCTTCTCTCAGTCTGGCTTCACTACTTTTTCCCCTAACTTCATGGTGTCACTGATAAACATCTTCATGCTTCTACCGGTATGTCATCTGGTCCAACCAACTTTCCACTCTTCATCCTCTTAATCGCTGCTCTCACTTCCTCCTTACTAATCCTATTCACTTCCTGCTCCATCCCCACATCATCCAAACTTCTCTCTCTCTTATTTTCCTCATTCATCAGCTGCTCAAAATACTCCCTCCATCTTCTCATTACACTCTCCTCACTAGTCAAGACATTTCCATCTCCATCCTTTATTGCTCTAACTTGCAGCACATCCTTCCCAGCTCAGTTCCTCTGCCTGGCCAATCTCTACAAATCCTTTTCTCATTCCTTCGTGTCCAACTTCTCCTCATATGCCTTTGCTACATATGCTACAGCTCCTCATATGCCTTTTCCTTGGCTTTTGCCTAACCCTAACCCTAATTACCTGCTAGTACTTTCCTAGATGTCTCCCTTATCATTTCTGCCCAATCATCTAGCAAACTATCCTACAGACCACCATCCTATGCTGTCTAGCTACACTGTCCCCTGCCAAAACCTTACAGTCTCCAATCTCCTTCAGGTTGCATCTCCTACATAGAACATAGTCCACCTGTGTGCACCTTCCTCCACTCTTATAGGTCACCCTCTGATCCTCCTTCTTTTTAAAATACATGTTCACCACTGCCATTTCCATCTTCTTAGCAAGATCTACTACCATCTGACCTTCCACATTCCTCACTCTCACGCTGGTCTTATTCCCTTTCCACTTGGCCTTTTGAAAAACACAACTTCTCCTCCACTTCTCCACTTCTCCTTTCCCTGCTGTCTCTGTAGACGTCTTCCTCCTCTCCTTCTCCTCCTTCAGCCAACAGTAGCCCAATTTCCACTGGTACCCTGTTGGCTAATGATACCTGTGGTGGTCGTTGGTAACCCGGGCCTCGACCGATCCATTATAAAATGTAGGTTTGCGATCCATATTTATTTTGGCACATGTTTTACGCTGGTTGTTCTTCATAACACAACCCTCCACATTTCTCCGAGCTTGAAACCGACACTGAGAGTGACCTGGTTTGTGCAACACTAATGGCTGGATTATGTTTGTTTGTTGTTTTAACTTATTGGGATTAACTCGAATCACCAGTGCTTGTGGCTTCTCGATCTTTACAGGAAACACGATTTGTTCTGCGTATGCGCGAAATTGCTGCCACTTCCGGTCATCTGCGAGATTTTTACTGACAAAACTGAGTCTAGCGATATGGATTCTTAAGCGGTTCATGTACAGCCTCAAGCATTACTATGTGAGTGAATGAAGGATAAAAGGAATTAATTCATTTATGAATAATTACATTGAATAAATAAATAAATAAATAAATAAATAAATAAATAAATAAATAAATAAATAAAGAACTTGCATTTTATGAATGCGGAAATTTGTTAAAGTATGTGGAAATAAGTAGAACAGTTTTCTTTAATATCTTTGGGAAATTAAACATATTTTAATATGTTTTAATAAAATTTTAATTCTGTTCATTTGATTTAATTTAAGCAATTTTATTTGTTCCAATTTAATCAATTAATCAATTTCATCAATATAATTTAATTGATATATTTGACCAAAACTGGAATTTATATAAAGACGATCACTACTGAACTATTTTCACGTCAACGTTATTATAAATACTCGTACTGCAGCAAATTGTTTCGACAGGAAGTAGATGCATTTGTGCACATGCACAGTTCAAATCCAATACAGATCGAGTAGCTACAATGCCTCCTGCTCAAATCATTCATATATGTATATGTATATTTACATATATACCACCAATGAGAACAAACTGGAAGTCCATATATGGTCTGCTAGTGTTCTTGTGTTCCCCACAGCACAGCTGCTCCACTTCTCAGGTTTCAGAATCGTTGATTCGGTTTCCTGCCACACTACCAGACCCCTCACCCCCCTCAGATTCCCACCACCATCCCACCCCCTACCTCCACACATACAATACACTGAACACCATGATCTCACCTGTGGGCTCTCAAAAATAGTCACTTATTAAATAAAAATGTTGCACACGCTCAGTTTTAGCCCCTAGCATATATATGTGTGTGTATGTGTGTGTGTGTGTGTGTGTGTGTGTGTTTTTAGGTTTGTGTTTTTGCACCGTTTCTCCGAGCAGGCTAGCACACATGCGTTGATCACTCTCAGACCTCAGATCTTAGTTCTCTGTTGGTTCTGGTGCTTTTGCAGTTACACTCCCAGGTGTTTACACAGCAATCAGTGTACAGATAATCGTCTGATGGTTAGCTTTAAAGCTTCACGTTATTTTGGTTCTTCTTGAACGTACATCTGCAACACAACGTTCTACAAGGACTCGAGGTTTGACACATTCAATCGCCAAGTAATGTCATAGCGCTCGGATCTACTCCTTTTTAACGCTCTGTTCCACACATTTCACAGGTTGCTGTTCGCTGGCTAGCAAAAGAAATGCAGGTTTTGATTTAGCAATCGAATTCTAAAATACTATGAATAACAGAACTTATGAATATTGATAATACTGAGTATTAATCACATCTCCGGTGTGCTGTTTTAGAAAAATCATCAGTTGGACACGATTGTAAAGAATAAAGTACGCTACCACACAGCATGCCTAAATTTTTTTGTTTCTCTTCACCTCTGAGAGGTCTAGGCTCAGTGGGGAAGATAATGGACTATTAATTGGAAGGTTTTGAGTTCATATCCCAGCCTTGCTAATGTGCCACTGCTGGGGTATTTGTGTAAATGACAAATGTATGGAAGGTTGAAGAAGTACGAGGTCGTATCAAAATGTTTCGGGACTAGTTTTGTAACACGCCAGCAGATGGCAGCACAAAGCTGCACGCACAGTCACAAGGACCACCGAACTTCATAAGTCAGTGTGCCAAAAGATATGGTCTGTAGGGTTTGTAGATTGGGAACTGTGCTATTCTGACCACGTGAGTTCACTTGTGCACACACCCTACTTGCCTGAAGGTCCAGCTCGCTGTTTTGACACCATGCTTGACATGCTTTGAAAAGAAGACTTCCAGGACATGTTCCAGATGAACGCTGGGAGCTGTTTTACTGTGCAAGGAGATTGTGTGGAAATGTAGAAGTACATTTTTGTAAAAAGGGCGAGTCAAAACTTTTGATTTCACCCTTTATGGGAAAACCCACAGGCTCCCTTAAGCCCAATGCAACTGTTATTTGGTGCATCAGGATAAAGCAAGGTTATGATTCTTATTTGGATCAGGTTTGACCAAATCCAGTGGTCATTACACTGTTAGCACAAACTTGGAAGCACACAATAGTATAAGATGGTTTGGAGAGGACGATCTCCTGCTATAGAGCTTTGGATTGAACCCTATACAACTAAATGTGGAATGAGATGTTCAAAATCTTGATCAGGTGTCCACAAACACACAGATTATTTTATTTGGTACTTAAAAAGACATCCTGGACATGAAGAAGATCCTACAAAAAGTGAATAAACCTCAGTACAAAATTGAATTGAGTGATTCTTCTTTATTGTTCTGGACACTATATTTTATTTATATTTTATATCTAGGAAAAGAATTGATGCACTTTTTATGTGCTTGTCCAGTTAAATGCTCTTTAGAGCTTATATACCTTCCACTCGGCACGGTTTTCTTTTCACAATGTAAGACACAGCTAGGCCAAGGGAAATTAGAAAAAAACAGATTTATCATGTAATTATAAATGATTGCCATTCGAAGTTACCATGTTGCTGTCTAATGGATTTGTGTGCAAATTTGCTGTATATAATATTTAATCATTAATCATGAAAAAGGAGCAAAAAGAAAATATATAAATATATTAAATGCTAAATAAAATTATATAATTAATAAATTAAAAATAATAAATATAGCGCTCTCCGTGCAGCGCTCCATCTCACGTGTACAAACAGCACAGTGATTAGCACAGTGTTATAATGATCATACATGCACCTTAAAACAGACCATTCGGAAATGAAAACGTAAATGGCGTCAAACAAAATTTACAGTATTTCAAATAGCATGGAAGGAGAATTTCCTGAGTTCTAGAAAATCTCTGCTGATCAGCATATTTCTCCACGCCCACTTAGATCAAATGGTGCAGGCTATTTGTTGGTACCTCAAATAATAAAGACTACAGCAGGGGGCAGATGTTTCTCTTATAAACCCACCAGTTATGGAACAGTCTTCCAATCAGTGTTCTGGACTCAGACACAGTCTCAGTGTTCAAGTCAGGGTTCGAAAGGAGGTTTTTTTATCAGTAGATTTTTTTAGGTAAAGGAGCAGATCTGGAGGGAACATGGATATGGAGTGTTTGGTGAACTTGTATGCTGTTGTCTCCTCACTCTCACACGTTCACTTAGGTTTGTTGACGGTGGTGTGGTGGGTCATCTCTTAATCCAGAGATCCTCAAGTCCTTGTTACCTTCTGGTTCTCCCTTTTAGTTATGCTGCCATAGTGAGTCTTGCCGGAGTCCAAACTACACAGTGACATTAAATTTCATAAACCAATAAGGACACTTAATAATCCATATCCTTCTCTCTCTCTCTCTCTCTCTCTCTCTCTCTCTCTCTCTCTCTCTCTCT
>MU551531.1:1016715-1050589 GCA_024362625.1 Silurus asotus
TTCTCTCTCTCTCTCTGTTGAGTTAAACATGCTCCTGAGGCTCCAGTGACCACTGTTCCTGCCCCTCTACCCTCCAAGAATCTTCCCACTTCGTCCAGTCTGCCTCTGGATGATGTTTTCTTCGTTTGGAGGCCACTCTGTGCAGTTTCGGACGGTTCCTCATCAACGCCTTGGGTGGTTCCATGAAATTCCGGAGTAAGAACAGGAGCTTTAGAATGGATTTTAGACTGTAGTTAATGTCAACAGTCTCCTACACTGACTCAGAACTACTTTTTGCTTCTGATCACCATCACTGTACCCCGCAACATTGTATATCTGCAATAAATGGACATTCGGTGCAACCCAGATGAGGATGAGGTTCACTCTTGAGTCTGGTTCCTCTCAAGGTTTCTTCCTTATGCCATCTCTGGGAGTTTTTCCTTGCCACAGTCTCCACCAGCTTGCTCATCAGGGACAACCTTACACTTATAAAGAACATCTTCATCTTTTATCACCACATTATCTGTGTAAAGCTGCTTTGAGGCAATGTTCATTGTTAAAAGCAAAATACAAATAAAAATAAAATGAATTGAAGTGATTTGCCTCTCCTGTTATTACAGCGGATCGGAAGCCGGAAAAACTATCAATGCTAATAGTCAATTGTTTTAGCCAACAACTATTGGTGCTTTGACCTCTGTTAATAACTAAGGGGCTTTTTAGTTTAAAAGCCAACCTTTATTATTAAATACAGATGAGTGAAATATTTCTCTGACATTGTTTAGCGGGCCGTTCTAAATGTTGTGTAGTTTGGGGACCTCTGCTTTAATCCTTTCAGATTTGAGTTAGTTTGAATTAAATGACTTTATCTTGCACAATTTACTATTAAACTCCATGTTTAGTGAAAGACACTTCAAACAAATCCCTCAAAACACCGCAATCCAATTCCTCCCATGAAGCTAATGCTACCTCGGCACCTTTGAAACCCCCCCTCTTCCCCCAACCACACCCAAAAAAGAAAACTGCCTCATGCAGAGAGCTTTGACGTTTCATAGTCAGAGAGAAAAACACATGGAGGCATTAACTAGCATTGTTGCAGACACTTTTCTGCAGCTGTGCTCTCGCATTCCGCTCCACGGCCAGAGCGTGACACGGATTTCCATTCTCATCACGCAACAAACGCAAATGCCGTAACAATAGCAGTGCTGTTCTCTAAAGGGTAAAAAAAAACAGGGACAGAGATTGAGAGAATCCACCCTACACCTGCTGTGTGACTGTAAGAGCAAAGAACAACTGGAGACATCATGTGTGTGTGGGTTCTTTACTTGTTTTAACCCTCTCGGGAAAGCCAGGTTGTCGCCATCGGGGCTTTAGATGGTCACTGTGAGAGAGAGGGAGAGAGGGAGGAATGGAAAAAATGTGTCCGACAACAAGGCAGAGATTAAAAGGCTCCTGGTGGGGTCGGTCTATTAAAACCCATGGAGTCATGATGCCAAGGTCTCGACTCTTCCCCATTTGGAAACTATGTTTATTCCATTCCAACAGCGAGACTCGTACACTACTTAGTCACCTTCTGTGCTAATGTTTGTGTCTATTATCTATCCAGGGTGTGTGTGTATATATATACATATATATACTGTATATACATCGGTGGCAACCAAATCTGGTAGAGGGAAATCTCACAATTTCAACCTACATACTAGTGTATGTGCATCTCCATAACTGAGGTTGATACAATTTGCATCTCGATGCATAACCAAACGATACGATGCATTAAAGATATTTATGAAGCAGCTGCCGATTTGATACGATTCGATTCAACACAGACGGCGAATCATCAATTTAATTAAGTGCCCGCATGACTCTTTAACACAAAGGCCTTTGTAGTGCAAAAAAACCAAAAAGATGAAATAAAACCAGATGTTCTTTTCCTGTTGTGTCTGCAGGAAGTTACAGCTCTGCCTCTGCCATGTTAATCTGTATTCTATGTGACTCTCAGGACACGCCTCGTTCTCCGTAGTGTTGCGATACGTCATGTTCACGTCGCAGCAGCGGTGTTGAGGGAACGCGCTCGAGAAACGTTTAGCGACAAGAAAACCGATCTGCATAGAAAATACTGGTCATGAATGATTTCAAAACATCAAATACCAACAAATGAATCGCTGAATCTTAACGTTCTGGTCTCCAGAAAGCAAACTTTATTTGATTATTTTCCAAAACGAAGCACCATGTAGATTACTGAGGGTCACAGCTGAAGAAGTCATTGCACAAATTAGTGATACTAATAAGCACATCAATGGAATGTCCTAACAAGGATAGTAAGACAGGATGGTGTGTGTATGAGTTTGTGTGTGCATATTCGTGCAACCAAGAGTGCTCATGAGAGCACAAGAAGGAGGATTACTTGTTGAAATAGCAATGGATCAACTCAAAGACAACATTGGCTTGATTTGTAAAGCGCCTCCGTTGGAATGAAAGGCCACTTCAGCTGTCTGTTTGGACAGCTGCTCATTTTCAACATATTTGACCAAAAAAAAAAAAAAAAAGAAGGAATCTGACCAACGTTAGAACAGAGGCACTCGCCTTTCTTCAGATGACTTATTTACTCGTTAACTTTTGATTGTTTGCTTAAACCATGTTGTCCTACGATACGCAGGATCACGTTCCACGTTACGTTATACTCTACGTGTATGTGCGTAAACGTGAAAGGGAGCAAACTAAAGGCCGGAAATACATTCTCGCAGGCGTACGTTCACGTAGCCATGTTAACATTATTGCCTTGGCATACGTTCACTCAGAGAATATGGGATCCTGGCCAAAGAGCAAGTCATATCTCCAGTGCTCGTGTGTGTGCGTGTGCGTGTGTGTGTGTGTGTGTGTGTGTGTGTGTGTGTGTGTGTGTGTGTGTGTGTGTGTATGTGGAAGTGTTTGCATATTCCCTCTAATCTCCCTTCAATAATATCCAGGAATCAGAGAACATCTCTCAACCAGACACTTATCAAAGTGCCGATTCTTTAAAAGACAGCTGGTGTCATGTGTGTGTTAATTCACAGCCGGACAAAGTCGCACAGTCGCTCGTTGCACTCGGCCCAGAAACCCGGCTTTGCTTTAATCTTTCTTTTTCTTCCACTCTTCCTCACTCGCCTTTTCTCTCTTTCACCTTCATGGTAAGTGACGTTTGATTTTCAAGTCATTTTGTCCTCTTTGTTATTTTTACACCAATTTATAACAAACGTGTTTTTTTACTAATCGCACCTACACGTGACATCATCATTCATCTTCTCTTCAGGAGCCTGGGTTTTAACTTGCATTTATTTATTTATTTAACCATCTTTCTTAATCAGAGACAGTCAGAGTTTTACGTTTTTTGAGAGACAAATAAATGTTTCTTTTGTTTCAATGCACCAGGTCATGTAACTTTTCATGTAATTTTCTTTGAGCAAACAAATCTAGAAATGTCCAGAATTTTATTTTTTCCACAAAAAATATTCTCCCTTAGCATGAAAAACCGCTTCAGGTCATTTCTCCATACTTTCAGCTGAAACACTTCTCCATGAAACTCTCAAAAGTTGTTCTTCACCAGTTGCAGATTTCTTTTTTTCCACTGATGCAGTTCATCCCAAGCAGTTCAGTAGGATTTAGTTTGCGGTGACTGGGCAGGTCGTTCCATTAAATATATCACTATAAAAAAAAAAAAACCACGTACAGAACTCAGACGTACGTTTTGGATCATCGTCTTGTTGTACGGTGAAGTCTGATCCAATTAGCCGCAGTCCAGACGGAACTCCGTGGTGTTGAAGTGCGGAATTGGAGACGTGTTGATTCAGGATTCCTTTCATTTTCCTGGAATTTTCCCCAAACCATTACACTTCCACCTCCATGTGTGAGTGTGGGGGTGAGGGAGTCGGATCACATCTTCTCTCCTGTTCTTATGTTAGAGATAAAAATGTCCCGTTTGGACTCCACAGTACCTTCTTGCACTAAATCACTGTCCAATTCTCGTATGGTTTTCTTTGTCCTTTACAGGGTTTGTTGCATAGAAACAAGAGGAACATGCATGTTTTTTAAAAACCGTAAAAGAACGGGCGTATCCACACTTTTCACAAACACTGCACAAAAATGACTGATGTTTTGATTGGATTTTCAGCTGATTAAAGAACCCATAACTTCTACACTGTATCGAGGAGACTTTCGAGAATTCGAGAATGTGATCAGTTCCTGATTCATAAAGTCATTTCACTATGGATTGCACCAAAACAAGCAGTACGAGATATTGAATGAATCGATGTAACAGTTTATTATAAATAATTTAGCTTTATATTTATTAAAACGCAAACTTCTTAGAAGACAACGACTCGCTCTAAGAGCGACTCCGTCCCATGCTGCCTTTTTCATTACAGGAATTCTGGACACAAAAGCCTTCTTCTAGAAGACATCGTTCTAATTCCGGAGAAAGGAATTACTCCTTGATCCGTCCTTCATGCTCCGAGCAATTGGTCATCAGAAGTGGTATTTTCACAGTTACAATACGTCCTGAATTTATTTTTTTTGACCCGGTCCGAAGCGAGAGCCTGAGAGTGAGGTCACATTTGATTCCAGGGATTTATTGAGCCATTGTGTGCTCCCACACACCGGACTGCAACAGCTGAAGGGTTTGAAATGAGATCCTGAGCAGGTGCTCGAGTGGGAGAGAAGGGAATTTAGGAGAATTTGTCCTGCTTCTCTTCCTGCCTCTTTCGTCTCCTCTCACGTCCCTCATCATTAACACAGAAAGAGAACAGGGGAAAAACAGAACATTGGATCTTAGCTAAACAAAATGTAAAAAAATGGTGGTACACACAAACAAGATACAAAGAAAAAGAAAAAGAAGAAGAAAAAAACAATGAAAATTCATATAAACTCAAATAAATAAATAATGAAAATATTACAAATATATAAATAAAAAAAATAATAATTATACTTATTACATTAAATGTAAAGAAATATATATATATATTAAATTAATTAATAAATAAACAGACTCATACATTTCAATAAATAAATACAGAAAGGAACATGTAACAGAAGTTCATTCTTCTTCTTAATTATTCATTCTTTACATTTAATGTGCCGCCTCTCTTTTTTTAATCAGCCTCCAATTTTAATTTTTTTGTTTATAAGCCAAAGAAAAACACATTTTGTCAAGTTTCTAATAAACTGAAAAGCAGAATGTTTTCTATTCTGAAGAAAAAGCTTTAAGTCCATTATGAAGTTTTGACACTGGAGACTCCTTCCATAGGAATTATGTAGAATTGCAGAAACTTCATTGTACAGTATCACTTATTAATATAATTAATGAATTAACCCAAATTTAATCAACTCGACCCACGTACAAGTCCCTGTGTATGAGCTGTTACCATGGAAACAATAACGTTCGTATGGGTGCGTATATGTTGAAGAATATACTTTTAATTGCAAAAAAAAAGTTTACAGATACTAAGGACATAATACCATGTAACACATGTTGCCTTGGTTACACACACCATGACCATTAACTTCTAGTTGCATATCAATTCCATATGCATTTCATTTTTATTATATAATTACACTTTTTTTCACATTTCAGTAACATCTCTCTGAAAGTGTGCAAAGATCCAAACTTTAAAGATTTACTATAAATAGTGAACCATGAAAGTACATTTATGGCATTTGGCAGATGACATTTATCTTATTTATATGGAAGTTCAGGTAAATAGTGGATTGTGATTGGCTGGAAGGAAGTTCCGGTGTGAATAGTGGATTGTGATTGGCTGAAAGTTCAGGCGTGAATAGCAGATTGTGATGGGCTGGAAGTTCAGGTGTGAATAGTGGGTTGTAATTGGCTGGAGGTTCAAGTGTGAATAGAGGATAGTGATTGGCTGGAAGTTTAGGTGTGAATAGTGGATTGTGATTGGCTGGAAGTTCAGTTGTGAATAGTGGATTGTGATTGGCTGAAAGGAGTTCCGGTGTGAATAGTAGATTGTGATTGGCTGGAAGTTCAGGTGTGAATAGTGAATTTTGATTGGCTGGAAATTCAGGTGTGAATAGTGGATTGTGATTGGCTGGAAGTGTGAATAGTGGATTGTGATTGGCTGGAAGGAGTTCAGGTGTGATTTCAGAGGGTTGGTAGTTTACGTTTCTCAGTTGAATCTAAATGAATGCGCTGCTTATAAACACCTGTAACCATAGTAACATCCAGTTCCAGTTCAGTTCACAGATACTGTACACATTTCCTAATGACCTCACTGAGCTCCATGAAGGAGTTTTGCTTGTGGTGGAACTTGTTTGGTGAATACAGGGATTTTCATAAACAATTTGAGACATGAGATGAATTTGAAGAAACTCTTTCAAGAACTGGAGAAGAAAACTTTCAAACTTCAGCAGCTTCATTAGTAGTGGATTATTAATGTAATTATTAGTGAATTATTCATCTAAATAAATGGATGTGTTTTTTGTAAAGCTGCTTTGGGAAAACGTTTATTGATGAAACTGCTATAAAAGTAAAACGGAACTGAATTGAATTAAATCTTCAACACTACTTTACCTCAGTGTGAGATTCGGAGCAGCAGAATTGTAGATGTAACGAGTTGTATATAAAATGCGACCCACACACAATACATAAAACTTTCAAGTAAAGCAGTCCAGCTTACTATCACCTGCTATGGGGTAAGGTCTTGGATTAGGTAATGAGGCTCCAGAGTTTTGTTGACATGGTCTATTGTTCTGTAAGAAAAGATCAGAGGTTTTACCCCCTTCCCCTTTATCTCTTGTTTCCTGACACCACCTTTGCTTGGCAAAGGCAGGAGACCCTGTGACCCTGAATCTAAGGTTACAGGTGACCTTTTTGGTTTAGAAAGGTATTATGTTAGTGATGCCACGAGTTTCTCGTGAGTTAAAAAGATTTGGGACGTGAAAAAGTAAAGACCCTAATGGGTGTGTTGACGCTCTGTCAAGTCCAGAGTTTCATTCATTTCTGTTGGAACTGTATTCCAACACTATAGAGGTCAAAAGTATTTCTCGCCATATGTGGTTCTTCCACAGACTGTTAAAGGTAGACCGTTCAATAGGTCGTCATTGATGCCTGTGCATTAAATTTCCCTTCACTTGAACTAGAAGATCCAAACCTGTTCCATCATGACCATGCCCCTTTGCACAAAGCCAGCTCCATGAAGATCTGCTTTACATGGGTTGGAAGATTTGGAAGATCTCCTGATTAAAATCTCTGACCTTAATCCTATCGAACACATTTGGAAATGCTCACCTCATTGACATCGAATCTCCACAAAATCTAGAGGAACATCTTCTCAGAAGAGCGGTGCTTATTATAAAAGGAAATGGGAATGTGATTGATTATGGTCTGGTGCACAACCTTTTGTCCATGTATTGTACAGTAATATCATTATTTCGGACGCAAACTGATTGTTAATCAGATTTTAGCTTTGAAAAAAAAAAACTTTATGCAAAAAATTGTGCTTGAATTCTTTAACAAGTAAAAAAAAAAATCCCAGACTTTTTATCGCTTTAGTTCTGGAAGCCTTTTAACAGCAGCCTTGAAGGAGTTCACAAGCCTTCTTTTCTACTACGCTCAGTGTAAAATAACAAATTGTCGGTGTCAGAGATAAAAAAGAGCCACTTGAACTGCCCCCAGAAGGCCCCACTTCCCAGCCTTGCCTACCCACAAGAGCCTGGTCAGGCATCAATCAAAGCGACTAAGTGGGATTCTTCAGCAGAGATGCTATCAGCAGCGGCCTCTTACAGACCCTCACACTTCAGCTTCGCTTATCTGTGATGATAATTGCTCTGAAAAACCCAGTCTCTGTTTTGCTCTAAAGCAAATCCCAGAGCTCAACTTCAGACTTCAGCGAAGTTTTATTTAATGCTCGAAACGAAACGTGATGAAGCTTGTGCTAGTGTTTATTCCTCGTTGACTTTGGTCTTAAATATTGGAGGAGGTGGTGTCCTGGTGGAGGTTGTGGCCGTACCAGATGGGTGTGTGTGTGTGTGTGTGTGTGTGTGTGTGTCTGTTCGATGGTCCTAATAACAAAAACAAGCCGCTTGGTGTGGATCTGCTCCCGCCGTGTGAGTGCCATAATGGGGAACAGATGTAGCTGCCCAGACATACAGTCAGTGGAAACCCGACACCTTTTTCCACTTTCTCTCCTCATCTGAGTCCTGCTTTTCTCTCCACTCACACCTCAGTTTCGCACTTCTTCCTTTTAAGGGCTGAGAAAGAGCTCACTTTGTCAGCCAGCTTTGTAACTTTCAGCTGGACTTTGTTGATCTGATCTCTCGCCTTCTCGTTTTCGAGAAGCGACGTTGTTATCCTGCTGTCTTTTTCACTCACCCCCATTCCATAAACGTTTTTCACTCCTCTTTCTCCTGGCGTTCTCTCGCTCTCACTCGTCTGGCATTCAGGCTTGCTGTGAAGCAGAGGGCTAATTTTACCCGCCTGACATCATTGCTCTATTGTATAAGAACAAGTGAGTCAGTGTCAGGAGAAATGTGCTGGCCCTATTCTTCCTTTTCCTCTCCTTTTCTTCCTTCCATCCTATTCATCTCAAGAACTGACAAAGCCCACCGACTTTCTTCAAGAGCGGGGAATATGTATATTCACTGGATCATGCAATACAATATGTTCACAAGCCCGGGGGTTGGGGTTGGATTTGGGATCGGGGGTAGGGGGTGGGAGGCGGTAAGGGTCGAAGAAAGAGGCCTTTCTCCACCCATCATCCTCGTCAGGCCGTCTTCTGACAGGAGATACTTGTAAGAAGCTCACTCATCCATCCACCTGAGTGAAAGAAATGTTTGCTTCAGTGCTCTGTATGTGAATGATGCCTCTATGCCATCAATACCCGTACAGGCCCGAGAGATGAATGACTTTATGAGAGCAAACCACACTGCAGAACCACAACCATGTAATTACTGCTGCCACACACACAACATTAATGCACTCATTATTGTGGAAGATGCAGAAGATGGTGCCTCTGGTCATGTTTGCTTTGCTGGGAATTAAATAATAACTATGTTTCTAACCGAAAACCCGTAAACTACACACAAATGTGCGGTCGTGTTTGGTAAGATTTTTATTATTTCAAGAAAATTGACCGTCTTCTTCTTCTTCTTCTTCCTTTTTATTTTTTTAAGCGTCGACTCCAAATGGATTCTGGAAGTCTACTTTTGAGAAGGTACAATTTTCTGCTGTGTCATACGTAATTCTGTATTTATGTATCGCAAATATAATGTATGATAATATGTTATAAACGTATATGTGTGTTTATACGTGTATTTTGGGATACACACAACATCTTCTTTTTATCACAACCTTTATAACGCTTATAACACGTAGCTGTTAAATGTTCGATTCTGATTGGTCAGGAGGTGTTGCGTAATTTTCTGACGTATAATCTTGGAAATCTTTCAGGTTGTGCAGTAAATAAACACAAATATGTATTATTTCTGTATAACAGTTTGCTTGGTCATGTTTTTTTTTTTATCTATCTCTTTTTAATTACTTTCACTCAAGTCAAGTCAAGTCAAGTCAGGTTTATTTGTATTGCGCTTTTCACAACAGACATTGTCTCAAAGCAGCTTTACAGAAATCAACAGTGGAGGTGAATGATGTGAATTTATCCCTGATGAGCAGCCGTGGAGACTGTGGTGAAGGAAAAACTCCCTTAGATGTTATGAGAAAGAAACCTTGAGAGGAACCAGACTCAAAAGGGGAACCCATCCTCATTTGGGTGACATCAAGAGTTTGATCATAAATCTTTCAACAATACAGAACACTGGAGAGTGAGAACTAACATGAGCACTGGAGTATAAGATTATAAGTAATGTTCTTTCTGCAGTCTTATACAGTCTTAATGGTTATAAAACTCAACATTTGTGATCATCACAGATCCAGCACCAGCTTCTCCATGCCAGAGCCTTTAAACACTCACTATTGACACCTGAAATTGGTCAACACAAAAACAGTCTCTCGAGTAGACTTCGGTTGATCATTTGAATGTTTTATTGTATTGCTCATGTCAGGAGGTTTATCAGGATAAACTTATATGAAAACTGATTCATACATTTAAAAGTTGTTTTCTTCACCTATTTATCTCTTTAATTTATCTACTTTGAGACGAGGTGCATTATTAAAAAGCACACTTTACCGTCCACTGTTATTGGAACACCTGCTCATAGATTTTCTATTACATATCCTAGCTTACCTTTATATACACCATATGCACGTTCATAGACTCTAAACATATACATTCCAACTTTATAACCTCTTTATCTCTGTAAAGCTGCATTGGGACGAATCGTGACACAAATAACACTGAATTGCCAGTTTTTACTCTCAGGGCAATAATTGAGAAGGTTCCAAATCAATCTGAATTGAGATCTATAAAGTTTTAATACACTGTGAAGTGGATGGATTTTTGGATCAAAAGAGCACAAAGTTAAAGATGACACAGGCTTTCTCCAGTATTTCCCAGGGGGTGCCAATATTAATGAAGAGCACTGTATCTATATTTATATATATAAAAAAAATTACCTTTATGTGCATGATGTAATGCATTGTGACATCTTGACACATAATTGGTTGATAAAAATGTAAATGTACGTTTACTATGGCATTTGGCAGACGCCATCATCCAGAACGACTTCCAGCTCAGCAGTGGTGCAGTTTAAGGTTCAATGTTTTGTGGTATTGGTAGTAATATTAGTAAGTAGGTGATTAAAATGCTGGACTTAGTTATTAGTTCTATATCAGTGGTAGTACATTTACATTTACATGTTTTGGTCAGACACCTTTATTCAGTGGTTGGCAGAATGAAGTAAATGTAATTCGTTCCTGTACTTAAGTCGTTTTTTTTCGATTGATGGAATCACCAACATACAGTATTTTTGGAAGAAGGTTTTGGGCTCATGATAATTGTAATAGATAACAATCAGTGTTTGACTCATTCATATCATTCTACTAATGTGCACAAATGATAATAGGAACGATATAGCCATAATTAATCATAGCACGTTGGATACTTCAGTACTTGAAGGGCAAATAATTTAGTACTTTTAGTCAAATTAAAGTTTAACGGGAGTCATTTTACTTAAAAATAATAATTTTGTTTGTGTACTTCGTACCATCATTGAATGCTGGTTGTGATTATTGATCTTATAGCATTGCTTGTCATATTAGAAAGTAATAAGATAAGATAAGATAAACCTTTATTTGTCCCACAGTGGGGAAATTTCTTTAATACTTTAATACTTGAATACTAAAGTTATTCGTTTTATAGTCGATGTAGTAAAATTAGTAAATAATTGACTCACATGTTGGAGCATATTTAAGTTCAATAGCAATAGTAATGTGAGTAATTTATTTATATGTAGTTATATATCAAAGAAATCAAGTAGACAGTGTGTATGCACAACAAGGGGCGGGGTTATATTTCCTGTCCCCGCCCCCTCTGAGGCTAGTAGGCCCCGCCCCCTCCCTGAGCAGCTCCGTGCATTGAGTTGTTGTGTTTCTCCGCAGCGCGGTTGAGGAGCCCGAGTTGGAGATCTCCATTCGACCTGAATGGATTGGCATGGGGAGAAGCGGAACTCTCAGCTCGGCTAAGCTGCAGCTTTCTAACCGGATTTCACTTCTCATATTTTCCCTGTCCCTCATCCTTCAACCAGGTGAGCGAGGATTTTCCTGTTTTTTTTTTTTCTCTCAGTTCCTCACAAACTCCGCGGCGTCGCCTCAGCTCGAGCTAGTTCTCTCCTCGAAGTTCTCGAAGTCTCCATAAAACCTACAGCACTCGGAATTTTATTTCTTTATTGATATATCGTGAAAAAAAAAAGTTTTACCTCAGCAAGCTTTAAACGAAGGGAATGTTTTGATCGGAGCGCTTCTTCAGACGAGCACCACAGGCGGCTATGCTAATCAGAGCTAGCAAAGAAAACTTTGTGCGCGAGAGATTTTTAACCCTTAAATAACGGTATTATTACTGTTTATAAAAACGTGATTTTTATTTGATACCTAAGTTTCTCTAAACCATGATGTTATATTATCACTATTTTCGGTTTGTTGTTGTTGTTGTTTTTGTTGTTTATATATATTTTTTTATTTTTATTGTGCTGTTTTTTTCCCCTTCACAATCTCAGCGCGCGCGCTCCGAGCTCACCAGTCTGCTGTTTTGATTTTGTTATTATATTATAATAATTATAATAAATATGTAGTGCTAAAATTCATGGAAATTATTCCCCATCGTCAAGAAAGTTGTATTTAGCAGCCTGTTGCATGGCTCCTGCAGCTACTTTCCTGTTTTTATTTGTTTGTTTACTACATTGTTTACAACAACAGGCTTCTAATCTGCATCACTAAACCCCTGCATTGGGTTTATCCTTATCTGATATTAACTCTTAACTAGTTTCCTGATTATATGCAGATTTTTACACTATATGCATGCATATATATCTAAAGTGAGGTGTGTAATATGTATATATGTGATTATTCACAATATTCAGATCAACATCATTGAGATACTTGTTGTATATCATGTGATCACCACTAGTGCAGATCAGATCAAATAGATTATTATTATTAATTATTATTACAAATTTTACTACCACTGCTGTAAAACTCATAATTATATCCAATATTTCACTAATATTTCTTCAGGATCCATAACTAGGTCTATCGTTTAAGTTACCTACGGAGTAATCCTACTATCATCCAGATCCGACATTAGCAACATTCTTATATTACTCATAACTCTAAGTCCATCATTTAGTTCAATTACGTACCAACGTTAAAACCACTGCTTTAGGATTTATTACTGAATGCAGCATTTCTGTCAGCTGCTTATTAATGTTGCTACTGTTAGCATTAAAAATACAACTTACTAATTACTATGCATTAATATTACACTAATATATATCACTACTAAATTACTCTATTACTATAAATCACTGACTCATACTACAATCACTACTATCAGACTTTGAGTCAAATACTTCCTGATATTAATAACTAGGTGTAGCATTTCATTCCAGCACTAATATAACGTACCAATTAAAGACTTCTTCATATTATTATTATTAACTGCTAGCTAATATTGCTACCACTGCGCTAGAACTCAACAGCTTAATACATTGTTAATGACCATCAATTACAGCACCAGGATATTATTATTATTATTATTATTATTAGGTGTTTGTTTTGACTTTCACTTGTTATAAATATTCTCTATACGCTTGTGTTACTGATTTCTTACAAAATGTTTTCAATCGGAAATAGTATAGAATTTGCACACGTTTACACTCCAGATCAAAAAGCTTTTTCACTCTTCCTTTCTAAAGCATTCCAGATCCATCAAATTCTAAAGGGGGTCTTCCTATGAGTAGTTTGCTTCGGGTCACCCCATGGTATTTATTTTTTTTTTTTAGATCGGATTCAAAACTGGGATTTGGTCATTAGTCATTAAAAAAAAACCTTTATAGTCTTGGAGCTAATCCGTTCCTTTGTTTATTTGGATGTATTGTTTGTGCTGAAAGCTGAAATTCCTTTTCATCTTCAGCTTACCAGCAGACACTCAAAGGTTTTTGTGCTAAAATCGGGTATTTGTAGCTATTCATGACACCCCCCCTCCCCCCAAAAAAAACAGCCCTAAAGCCTGATGTTTCCACCACCATGCTTCATTGTGGGTATTGCTGATTTTTAATTTTTGATCTTTAATCTTTTATAAACCTTGCATGGCTTTCCTTTTGGAATCTTTTATTTTAATTAAACCTACATACTTTTTGCCACATGATTTGGTCTAATTTGGCTTCATCGCCCATACACATGAATAATGTGTCAGATTTCTGTCACGTGCTGAGAGTCAATCTGTATTTGTCATATGTTTCTGCAGCTCCTTTAACATTTCTGTAGGTCTCTCAGCACCCTTCCTGGAAGCTGATGATGATCTTTACATTGTTCTATTGTACAGCAGATGTTTCAGACATTCTTTTAAACTTATATATATATTAAATATTTATACTCATTAACTATATTTACTTATACTTTATTTTATAAAATTTTTATACTGATACCTAATAAAAACATCTACAATGCATGCTCTGTAAGCTCTTTAAAACCAAGAAGATGTGAAGAGCATCCTAGTGAACACAGCTTTTTTTTAGTTGATATAAATATATCATATAAATCACACCTTGTGAATAATGTTCCTAGGCAGATTAGTGATATATAATTTACAAACATAATTTATAATCTATGACACATTACTCCTAAACTCAGTCATATATAATTTTGATACTTGTGTGTGCTGCATATTTGAGGACGTGGCTATAAAATGTATTTTTTTGTAAATAATCAAATTCGTCACTAAGTTATAGTTTTATCTCGGTCTGATTCGCAGCACTCTGTCAGTCATGCCGGATCCAACGCTGTAACGCGGAATACGTGTCGTCGTTGTCTCCCGCCACCGGCCACCAGGAGGACACGGCGTCCGATGTGGACTACTGCACGGCTCTGAGGGCGTACTCCTTGTGCACCAAGCGAACAGCCCGTGGCTGCAGGGGGGACCGGATTCAAATCTGGGATTTGGTCATTAGTCATTAAAAAAACCTTTATAGTCTTGGAGCTAATCCGTTCCTTTGTTTATTTGGATGTATTGTTTGTGCTGAAAGCTGAAATTCCTTTTCATCTTCAGCTTCCCAGCAGACACTCAAAGGTTTTTGTGCTAAAATCTGGTATTTGTAGCTATTCATGACACCCCCCCTCCCCCCCCAAAAAAACAGCCCTAAAGCCTGATGTTTCCACCACCATGCTTCATTGTGGTTATTGCTGATTTTAAATATTTGATCTTTAATCGCTTTTTATAAACCTTCCATGGTTTTCCTTTTGAAATCTTTTTCTTTAAATTAAACCTACATACTTTTTGCCAAATGATTTGAATCTGATTTAATTTGGCTTCATCGCCCACTCACATGAATAATGTGTCAGATTTCTGTCATGTGCTGAGAGTCAATCTTTGTCATATGTTTCTGCAGCTCCGTTAACATTTCTGTAGGTCTCTCAGCACCCTTCCTGGAAGCTTTTGTCTATTGAAGGGACCATTTTCGCTATTTGCTGATGATGATCTTTACATTGTTCTATTGTACAGCAGATGTTTCAGAAAATTATTTTAAACTTATATATATATTTTAAATATTTATACTCATTAACTATATTTACTTGTACTTTTTTTAAATAAAATTTTTATACTGATACCTATTAAAAAACATCTACAATGCATGCTCTGTAAGCTCTTTAAAACCAAGATGTGAAGAGCATCCTAGTGAACACAGCTTTTTTTTAGTTGATATAAATATATCATATAAATCACACCTTGTGAATAATGTTCCTAGGCAGATTAGTGATATATAATTTACAAACATAATTTATAATCTATGACACATTACTCCTAAACTCAGTCATATATAATTTTGATACTTGTGTGTGCTGCATATTTGAGGACGTGGCTATAAAATGTATTTTTTTGTAAATAATCAAATTCGTCACTAAGTTATAGTTTTATCTCGGTCTGATTCGCAGCACTCTGTCAGTCATGCCGGATCCAACGCTGTAACGCGGAATACGTGTCGTCGTTGTCTCCCGCCACCGGCCACCAGGAGGACACGGCGTCCGATGTGGACTACTGCACGGCTCTGAGGGCGTACTCCTTGTGCACCAAGCGAACAGCCCGTGGCTGCAGGGGGGACCTCGTTTTCCACTCGGCCGTGTTCCGAATCAAAGAGCTCTTCGTTCAGCACAACTGCTCCAGCGAGGGTCCGACGGCTTCGGTCAAAGCCCCGAGCACGTCCCGGCCCACGGCGGTGGACACGTGCGATTTCGAGAGCAGGGCGCTGGCTTCAGGACCGGCGGGCGCAAGAAAGAAAAAATACGCGCACTGCGGGCTGTTCGGCGACCCTCACCTGCGCACGTTTAAAGACGAGTTTCAGACGTGCAGGGTGGAAGGCGCGTGGCCGCTCATTCACAATCGCTACCTCTCCGTTCAGGTCACTAACGTTCCAGTCGTGGAGGGATCGAGTGCCACGGCAACCAACAAGGTGAGATATCAACACTGACCTGTTTTTGTAGCAGGTTTTTTGTTTTAGGTTACAACCTGGCGACAAATTTTCAGTAGTAACTGTTAATTATTGGTCATAAAATTTTGCTTCTGACTTCTGTAAATATGACTTCATATAACCAAATACACAAACCAGTGGAACATCAGGTAATAAGATGCAGCCGTAGTTGGTGCACATGGGCCTCCTCTGTGGGAATTTACTCTCTGTTGACTAAATTATAACGTGTGTGAGAAGTTAGAATGTCCTTGTGATGTCTTGGTATTGGCAGACTTCTTGGAACAAAACGGGAAATTCCAGGAGAAAATGATGTCGTTAGAACGTATTCCAGCGTCGTATCAAAAGTGTCTAAACCGTATTGGTGATTTTTCTAATGTCGAGTGTAAATCAATGGTTTTAGATATAGAAGAATAAAGAACAACATTAGTAGGATATTTTTTGATGCTTCTCCCCTTTTTTTTTTGTTTTGTTAGCTCTGTATTCTCGTACTGCCACTCTGTGGTGAGGTTTAATACTTCGGCTATAATCTGCTTTTATACAAACCATGCGTATAAAATTCATATATTCAGAATTATACCGTTGTATGAACATCAGGATGATGTGACTCTGTAGAGGAGCAGCATAGAACTTTGATTATCGTCTCGTTCACAGATAACGGTCATATTCAAAGCGTACCGCGACTGCACTGAGCAGAAGGTGTACCAGGCCACCACAGAGGACGTTCCCTCCGCCTTCCAGGACGGCACACGCAGCGGGGGCCACGCGGACAGCCTGCGCATCACCGATGGCAGTGGACACAGTGGCGTGCGCCAGGTCACCATCAACGCCCGCTACTTGGGCGCCTCCATTATTGTGCGTCGGGTCGGCCACTACCTCACTTTTGCCATCCGCGTTCCCGAAGAGATGGTGGAGGAAAGCGGCGGCCTACAGCTCTGCCTGCACGGCTGCCCACGCAGCGAGCTCATCAACGCTCACATCCTGGGCCGAGGGCAGTGGAAGGTAGAGAGCGATGGACAGGTGCATCCGGGTCGCACCGACCTGCTCGAGCGCGCCACCTCCAGATGCAGGGAGACTCTGCAGGTCGAAGACGTTTACTTCCAGTCGTGCGTCTTCGACGTCCTCACAACAGGAGACGTGCAGTTCTCCATGGCGGCGTTCGCAGCGCTGCAGGACCTAAAGGCTCTTCCTCCCAGCACTCTGGAGCAGAGCGCAGTCAGGACTCCGCACGATTATAACGGAGCAAGACAGAGCGCTCCGTCAATCCTCGTCATCGTCCTACTCCTTTCGCTCATCCTGCTGAAGACCTAGCAGAGAACGAACTTCCCTCTTTCTTCTCATCTCAACTCTAGTCGTCTATCCTTACACACTAAAGCGCTACACAGCTCACACTCGTGGTCTTCTAAACCTCCAAACTTTACAGAAATGGAATTACGTTCACATCCCGGTATCTTGAAGAAGGCAGTAGAATCTGTGAAGGACAAGGGCAGCTATTTCGAATCTAATCAGCACGGACGTTACGCGTAACAACACTGATCACGTTCCTGGAGGATATTCACGAGGTTTAGATGCGTCGCGGACACGCCTCACTCAGTTTTCTGGGCTTGAACACGGCACTTATTGCTGCTCCTTTTTTTTATATATATATAATAAACGCATTAACAACAACGTGGGATCCAACAACTACATGAAAATACTACCTACCCAGAGAGTTCTACAGGTACAGTATAAAACACCAGGTACAAAATACAAACAAGACCCCGAGCCGCCTCGGGTCCCGCATTACCGTTTTACGGCTAAAGAAACAAATTCTTTATATAATAATATATTGAACGTGTGTATATACGTGTGTATAATGTGTACATTCTCCTGTGTATAGATGATTTGTAAATGTAATGTCTTTTTGCAGCCGTTCTTTTTTTTAATATTAATATTATTTTTAATCGTCAGAATGAACTAATATGTAACCTCGGTTTTTCCATATTAAAATAAGTCGTCACTCCAATCTCTGATGTTCTACTGCTTTTTTTTGTTTGTTTTTGGTTTAGTCTGTAAACAAAGTCTGCATGCTCGTATCTGGATGTACCTTTAATTCAGACTATAACCGCTCTCGGTTTTACCCCACAACAATCACAATTACCACTAAAAGAAATCTCTTTGTCCCGTATTATTGGTGTTGGAAAGAAAATAAAAACGAAGCAGACGGTTGTTTACCTAAACCAAGCAGGTAATGGGGTGGAGGAACTCATAAATGCTTTGGTATACCACAAACCACTGTGGGGACGATAAAAATGTTTTAAACATCTGGAACTGTTGCAGACTGTACAAGAGGAGGGTTTATGTGTAAGCGGGGGGGGGTGATGCAGACCCCTTTTTCCTCAGATTTAATCCAGAGTCACGTCGCAGGTCGCTGAATTTGCGATGTCCTCTAATAAACAAGCAAGGATAATTACAGCTTGACGATGAGAGTGATTAATAATCACAACGAGGACTAAAATCTAATGAAGATGTACGGAAAGATAAATTGATGGTACAGCCCTTGTCTTTTCTCCGATTGATTAATTGTTGGATTGATAGCTGTCCCAGATAAGCATCTAATCGTTCTAGAACATTGTTCAGAGATATATATATATATATATATAATATACGGACTGCTACTGTCCAGTGGAGTATTCTAACGTTTATTCTATTGGTTAATCGATAAAGAAGTTTCTACTTTTTTCCCCACGCTTTGAAATCCGCGTCTTAAACAACGAAGAGGCTAATTTATGGATTTTTCCTGGTTTCACAAACTTCAAGACAAAAAAAACTGAACCCCATAACATCAGACCAAAGAAAATTGCAGAACGGGTTTCAGGTAAACCAATGAAACTCTTTGTATTAAATCAGATGCGCTCCCACTGAATCGGGCCGCACCACATCATAAACATGGATGATGTTCCTCTGAGGTTTGACCTGCCGCTCACTCGGACTGTTCACAGGAAATGTGAATCATTCGTCACGCTGAAAACAACCGGGCATGAAAACACACTTCAGCTGTGTTCTGAGCTGCACGGCATTGAGAGAAAAGATTCACCGATGGTGATTTTTAAACGCACGACGATGCCAGAAGGAAAACTCCAGAGAGAAATAGTTGTGAAAGGAAGGAGGAAGACGGTGAACAATGACTTTCTTGGTAGGCTACTGTTTAGATACGAGCCGTGTAACAGACACTGTCTTTCATTAAAGCCTGTGTAGAGTTCATCAGTTTCAGTGTAGACACCTGCGGCTTATAGACAGGTGCGGCTTATAGACAGGTGCGGTGTATTTATGTTCAAAATAAACATCTTTGTCAAATTCAGTGTGTGCGGCTTATAGACAGGTGCGGCTTATTTATGTCTAAAAACGTGCTCCAAATCTGTCTTCCTCAAAATGTTTTCCCAGATTGATGTATTGGTTTGTAATTTCCTTTCACTTAAACTATGAAACTTAAACTTGATCCAGCATGAACAGCTCCATGAAGATCTGCTTTACGTTGGTTGGAGTGGGAGATCTCCAGCTATAGAGCTCTGACCTCAACCCTGTTAAACATGATGAATGTGAACGCAGGTTTCCTCACCTACATCAGTAACCTGACTTTACTAACTGTGAAACAATGAAGATGGAGAGCAGAGGAACAGGTCGTGTCTCCATCAGTGAGCAGATGATATCTTCAACAATGAAGTATAATGGATGAGGTTCTGGTGTCTTGATGGGGATCAGATGCGCTCCCACTGAATCAGGCCGCACCACATCATAAACATGGATGATGTTCCTCTGAGGTTTGACCTGCCGCTCACTCGGACTGTCTACAGGAAATGTGAATCATTCACACGCTGAAAACAACCGGGCATGAAAACACACTTCAGCTGTGTTCTGAGCTGCACGGCATCAGGAGAAAGGATTCACCGATGGTGATTTTTAAACGCACGACGTTGCCAGAAGATAAACTCCCGAGAGAAATAGTTGTGAAAGGAAGGAGGAAGACGGTGAACAATGACTTTCTTGGTAGGCTACTGTTTAGATACAAGCCGTGTTACAGACACTGTCTTTCATTAAAGTCTGTGTAGAGTTCATCAGTTTCAGTGTAGACATGCGGCTTATAGACAGGTGCGGTGTATTTATGTTCAAAATAAACATCTTTGTCAAATTCAGTGTGTGCGGCTTATAGACAGGTGCGGCTTATTTATGTCTAAAAACGTGCTCCAAATCTGTCTTCCTCAAAATGTTTTCCCAGATTGATGTATTGGTTTGTAATTTCCTTTCACTTAAACTATGAAACTTAAACTTGATCCAGCATGAACAGCTCCATGAAGATCTGCTTTACGTTGGTTGGAGTGGGAGATCTCCAGCTATAGAGCTCTGACCTCAACCCTGTTAAACATGATGAATGTGAACGCAGGTTTCCTCACCTACATCAGTAACCTGACTTTACTAACTGTGAAACAATGAAGATGGAGAGCAGAGGAACAGGTCGTGTCTCCATCAGTGAGCAGATGATATCTTCAACAATGAAGTATAATGGATGAGGTTCTGGTGTCTTGATGGGGATGAGGTTCCTTTAGGGTTTCAGTCAGGTGTGTTTTTCTCACCGTGGTCTTCTCATGAGGGATAAACGTATTGGGAATTAATTTCTATCATTGAAAGTGCTAAAAAAATTAAATTGTATTGAATGACTGGTTGCCAGGTGTTAACGAATCAGGTTTTTTAAATAATAGGCAATAACAGTGGCGATGTAGAAACCTAGGGGGCGTCTCTCTCTCTCTCTCTCTCTCTCTCTCTCTCTCTCCTATTGCCACTGAAGGTTGTATGAACGTACAGTGAGTTAGTATTAATGCCCTATAGGATATTTATGAACCCTGTTAGTGCATTATCACCAGGTAGGATACTGTAACCCGATAACACCCTCTCCAGTGTATTACAACCGGCTTTATTAAGTGTGTTAATGTCTCGGCTGTTCGTATAAAACACTGCACTCGATGGGCCTCTCAGTTCTTCAGGTCATAAGTCTACACCTTGGAAACTTTCTAACGAATGGCCTGTTCTGCACCCGGAGCTCAGACATTAGGCGTCTGAGTCATAAATCTTAGAAATGTATAATAATTTGCAATTCCCTCCCTCATCAAAGACAATATTAGCCTAATTTATTATCTCCATGCTTGTGCGGCGCACACAGGCCGCGGCGATAAGAGTGTATCAGGAGGGGGATTGATTTTCATTAACTGATTGTAATAAAGATGAACTACTGGTTCTGAGCGCTGACCAAGAGCCACACTTTATTGTAATTGGGCCAATTTATTTCTGGAGTCGCTCCCTCTACTTTTTATGCTCTCCCTCCCTCCCTCCCTCTCTCTCGCTCATTTTTATCACTTTATCTCTCTCTTCCTATCCTTTTACCTGTGTCTCTCTCACACACTGTTTTCCTCCAGCGTGTGTACGATCGGGGGGAGCACTTTTTTTTCCACCTTGCTCTCGTACTCTCGTACTTCAAATCTGCTTTGACCAAAAACCCGAAATCTAACCCGATTACGTCCTCATGGTGACACGCCGATCGGTCTTACAATTTAAAGGAAAACTACCAGGGAAAATGTGCGAAAGTAAAAATCAGAGACTTTCAAACGTGCTGTCTAGACGTCTGGGTCAGAGCGTCTCCAAAACTTGTGCAAAGCTGACAACCAGCAGACCTGAGGCTCACTGAAGCACATCAGGAAAGAAGGCTAGTTGATCCGGTCTTCTCCAACTAGACGTTGAAGTATAATTTGCTGAGTAAGTGAGGTTGTGATAAAAACGGAGTCAAAACAACAGAAAAGTGTGAAGCTGTGAAGCTGGAGAAGCGATCAGAAATCCAACGTCGACCCCCAGCACGCCGTTTAAAACCCCAGTAGTCCATCAGACCATCCACCGGGCCATGTAGCAAGATGGTGGCCTGGTCTCATGAATCACTTTTCCATCATGTGGTGTGTAGGCATGGCTTGCCTGGTGAGGAGATACACCAGGTTACACTATGGGAGGACGTTCTGGTTGATTTTCTGCTGAGAAACCTTGTGTCCTGGAATTCATGACCCTCAGCCAGTCCAGTTCAGTTCAAGTCTTTCACCAGGATAAAGCTCCTCCCTGCACATTCACACGCTGTTTAGGAATGTTTTGAGGAACGCCTCTGTGGGACGTGCTGGACAAACAAGTCTGATCCATAAAGGCACCATCTCCGAACTTACAGGACTTGAAACATCTGCTACCATCGTCATGGTGTCAGATACCACACACACAGCTTCAGAGATCTTGTGAAGTCCAGGCATTGTTGGGCCAGAGCTGATTTAGCGACATAAGAGGAACCTACACTGTATCAGGCAGATGGTTTGAAAGATATGGCTGATTAGTGTTTTTATATACAAACACAACTGCATGTACAACAGAGTTTCTTGTTACACCAGAGGGTTCTTGAGATCATCTTTTAGCTACACGAGTCTCAGCATGTAGTCCGTATTGTTAGAAACACGTGGTTTCATGGCGCCCCCTAGTGGAACTGGTACAACCTGTAAGTACTATTAGCGACCCTGAAATCAGTTCACTTCACTGGATAATCTCACATGCATGCTGCTGTAATCATGAAGATTCTTCTGTGTTCATTCCAGAATTTACTCAGACACAATACACTCATACTGAACATCCCTTCAACACACTTTCTGCTCTTTGACCCTGCAGCTCTGGAAAAGACATTTATAATTTAATTCGAGTGATCCTGTGATCCTGTTCCCTTCTGCTATCCAGACCTGCCTGATCCATCCTGATGCCCTCACAGAGTTCCCATCAATGGGAAATCACTCAATGCTCCTGAGGAACTCAGAAATCGTGAAAAAGCTCTGTACATTTGGACACAAACATCTCTGTACTCGAGTCTCCATCAGTGAACAGCTGATGTTCAACCTCAACATTGGCGGATCAATAATGAATCCAGTTTCCAGGATGAGGTTCCTTTCAAGGTTTTTTTTCAACATCATTACCTCTGGCTCACTAATTAAGGAAAATATATAAACACATAAAATACATTCTTCATTGTTAAAAGCGCTACTGATGTTGTATGGATTAGAGACAGTGGCATTGAGTAAAAGACAGGAGGTGGAGCTGGAGGTAGCAGAGCTGAAGATGTTGAGATGTTTGTTGGGAGTGATGACGATGGACAGGATTAGAAATGAGTTTATTAGAGGCACAGCGCATGTAGGACGTTTTGGAGACAAGGTGAGGGAGGTGAGATTGAGATGGTTTGGACATGTGCAGAGGAGGGACATGGGGTATATCAGTAGAAGAATGCTGAGGATGGAGACACCAGAAAGGAGGAAAAGAGGAAGACCAAGGAGGAGGTTTATGGATGTGGTGAGGGAAGACATGCAGGTAGTTGGTGTGAAGGAGGCAGATGTAGAGGACGGGGGGGGGAATGGAGACGGATGATCCGCTGTGGCGCCCCCTAATGGGAGCAGGTGAAAGAAGAATGGATGCAGGATGCGATTGCATTGGTGGACAAAAGGGGGCGCACTTTAAAAACGAAATCTTGGTTTGGGACGAGTTATTCGTTCACATCGATCACATTTTTGAGTCTGGCGCTTCTTTTCTTGGGCACCGGTGCCTGTAGCCTGGGGGGGGATTTTAATCAGAATATTCCCCTATTGTGGCCATGTCTCCTAAAAAGCGCCACAAATAGAAACGATCAAATATTCACAAACACACACAATTAAATTTTCAAGAGTTTTGTTATAAATTCTGCTTTTCTGCTTGATAAATCTTACGATTCAGACAAAATCAGAAGAATCAAGATCATGTGACAATAATATGCATCACAGCAATTCATTAATTCATGCATTAAAAAATGAATTTAGTCTTATAAAGAATTTATTAATAAACTAATTATTAAACTCATTAAGACGATACGTATTGGGAGGTATGTGTCATGCGCTCGGTCGCTTGCTAATTGGGGAAAAATACACACAGTTCTGTTATTCCTGTGAGATGATGTGCATTGGGAAAAGCAGTGTAGAAATCAGGGGTGGACCAGAAACCAAGTAAATGTGATTGAAGTCAAATATGTTTCTTTTTACTACATGTAGTGAAATCAGTCGTATTTTTTTATTTACGAGGATAAAAACGTAACTGGTGAAACACGCCAATCAGCCAATCAGGATCGAGCGCACGCTCTGTTTTACACGTGTTCTGATCGGCGCTCGGTGAATCTACTGATCACCAACATACAGTTCAGCATCAGTTCAACATTAAGCAGAACATTTAGAGAGGAATCAATGATGAAGAAACTCCAGACTGGAACTCACCACCACACACGTGACCTCATTTACACGTTTTTATTAAAGAAGGTTTTGTGTTCATGATGATTGTAATAGAAATCAATCAGTGTTTGAGTCTTTAATCTCATTCTATTAATAGATCAGTGTGCTGAGAGTCACATTCGAGTCTTTACACATAAACTGAGGAGATTAAGTGAAGAATCTTGTGATAAAAATGATCACAGGAACATTAGAGTTATAATAAATCACTACTTTGGAGACTTTTGTGAAAGTTAAAGAGAAACTGTACGGCTGTAAAAGCTCTGTGTCATTCAATAAGCAATAATCATGATCATCTGACTATAATATACAATTAAGACAATACGTGATGGAGTGTCATGGATCAGGAACAGAGACGTGCACACGTGTATCGTTTCAAAATTTTATTGTAAAATTGAAAAAAAGAGAGAGAGAAAAGCCCATTATGCATTTCCTTTTGATGACTTTTTTTTTTTTTTTTTTGAATTGCCAATAAATAAAAGGACTCGTGATCACATTAACGGACCAATAAATAAATAAAATAAATAAATAAATAAACATGAATTATAATATCATTTGCCATGACAATAAATCTTTGCAAATACCCGAAGAACAAAAAAAGTCAATGTCTGGTCTATTAAAAAAAAAAAAAAAAAAAAAATCGGAATTTTTCTACAACGAAAAAAAAAGAAAAAGAAAAAGAAATCATCACTGCACTGCATCTCGTTTCAGTTCAGTTTTAAGCAGAACATGAACTTTACTCTTCTGTTACCTAAAATAAAAAAATAAAAAAGGAAAGAAGATGTAAAGAAATAAAAGCGACTGTAAACAGCATCGTCTCATCCGGGCTGTGATGCACGTGACCCGCGTTACGGACTTCCTGTTTCCTCCGTCACACGTGTCCACGTGCTTTTTTCTTCAAAAAAAAATCTCGTATACAGTTTATAGACTTTCATAGGTTTTGTGCTGAGAAAACCAGAAGTTAAACACGGCCTCATAAAGCAGAAAACTTCACAAACCCACCCTCCATTTTTGACCCCGCAGAAACCCACCCTCCATTTTTCACGCCGCAGAGACCCCCTGAAGGTTCCTGTGCTCATGTTCCCTAACATACACATTTGATATCTATAATAAGCTACTTTCCTTATAGCATACAAACCATTCAATTAATTCATTGATAATACAGATAGTACCATTAAATATTCTTCATCACCCCCCACCCCCCCACTTTCCCCCCCTGTCTGCCTTAGCCCCGCCCCCACACAACACCCTCCCAATCACCACCACCAGGTCTGAACATGTTGGGCATCATGATGTAAGAAAATCAACTCAGAACATGGATTTTGAAATGAGAACACAAAACGAGGAATGCTGGTGGTTTGAAGTCCGACTCTGAGAAGTGCAACAGAGAAACAGAGCAACGTGGAAGCCCTTTTCTTCATTTTAACACTCACGCTAACACGCTCATCCACTCGTCCACTCGTCTTCAATCACCTTCATGTTTACTTCACTTTATTGGTTGTCCTCTTCCCCCCCCCCCCCCNACACACGCCTGTCTGGCTGTAATCATATTGTGTCTCAAAACGTATTAAACTTCAGGCACGAGTTGCCATTTTTAATTTGCGTTAGTCCTGCTGTTATGTGTGGGACCAAATTTAATTCGATTTTAATAATTCACACGTCTGCAATGTAGAGATTCCTCAAGAGCGTTATTAGAGCACGGATGCCCGAGGGCCGCGTATACAGTATATTACCATGTTGTCATTCATTATCACCAGGCAGAAGGAGGCACGTGAATGGAGGTCCGATATAACCGGATTAAAAACAATAACGGAACCGCGTTCAATACCGAATTTCCAATTCCACTATAAAACAAAGCGATCAGCAGCAATCAGCACTTTCAACCTTCCCACCTTCTTACCTAATGTGTAGAAACGCTGAGTCCTTAATGGTTTATGAGACACACACACATTCTTTCTGCTTCTATGCAATAAACTCGGCAAAAGCCAGAGAAAAACACACAAGGAGTGGAAGAAAGTTCTGTGGAGTCCAAACAAGACGTCTACCAGAAGAACTTGTGTAAGAAGAAGAACAGGTGAGAAGATGTGATCAGACTCCCTCAACCCCACACTCACACATGGAGGTGGAAGCTTAATGGTTTGAGGTTGTTTCAGAGCAGGGAATATACCAGAAAGTGAACCAACACGGCTCCCATTCCACACATCAACACCATGCTCTGGGATGAACTGGATCACAAGAAAGAAAGATAGATAGAAATCTCCATCTAGTGAAGAATAACTTTGGCGAGTTTTTTAAGAGACACGGAAAAGTTTCAGATGAACGTTTGGAGAAACGAAGGGTCCGGATGCCGGAGTGTGTAAAGCTGTAATTTATGATGAGGGAGGATTTTTCAATACAAATAAAGTTTTGTTTGTCTTCAGAAAGTTACATTTCCGAGTTTGAAACAAAAGAAGTATCGATGTGTCTCTCAAAAACCATAACACACAGTGTTTCCACACTTTTCACAGTCACTGTAAATGTGTAACTCTTAGCTTGACTGGGGTTATTATTGCCCCTAGTGGCAAACATGAGAACTACAATAAGTACCGCTTTAGGTCAAATCTAATAAAACTTTGCTCACATTATTGTTTTGATTATTGTAGAACAAGGAGAAGACGAGAGGACAGTGAATATCAGTATATCGACAACTAGAAGTCGTTTAACTATATTCCACTGACATTTAAACATCCGCTTTAAAAACATTTACTTGACTGTAGCGTCAATTAATCACGATAGTCTCATTCTTGATTGGAACCACGTTATTAATGCTTTTCTGTCCCACCAACATCTACAGTCAAGAGCCGGTCCTGAGGGCGATGCCGTTCTGCCATGACATTGCAGACGTTCATCTATAAACATGAAGGTGAACATGAAGGCATGTGTAATTATCAGTAGGTGACATGAGGACAGATGACCGAAAAATATATATGAGATTCAGAGCGAACAGGAAATAAAAAAAACACCCTTTCAGCTCTTTATGAGGGACTCAGTGGACATTCACCATGTTATAAAGGAATGCAGTTCCATCCTCTGACCTTTTGTGTGTGTGTGTGTGTGTGTGTGTGTGTGTGTGTGTGTGTGTGCTATTCATCAGACAGAACACCAGCAGCTGCTGTAAGTACATCAAGGTGTCGTTGCGTATGCCCTTTAAACCTCCCTCACCATGACCTCACTAATAGCACTCGCTCTTCAGGCTTGTTTTTTTTCTTCTTCACTATCTTTATTTTTCGAAACAACATTTCAGCCTGTATTATTAAACCGTCCCTGCTGTGAGCTTCTCTCTCGATTTTGTTGTATAAAGTGTAGAAAAATTAACGTGTTGTGTTTAATTGATTGTCCGGAAGCGGCCATGAAGCCGAACCCGGACGCTCGATCGATACGAGCCGTATGGTAATGATGTGGGGGTGTAGGGCCGGGATTATCATAATCCTGTTAAAGGACCCTGAAGGATTTAGAGTTTAGGAGACTATAAGGACTCGGACAGAACGCTGTAGCTGAGTCGGGCCGATCACGACGGCTCGCTGGCAGACGGTCAGCGTCATTTGTCGAGATCTAATTCACATAAATGAACATTTCAGCAATAAAAGGACTTGGATAAAGAACGTTTGTTGACTCCGTGGGTCCGTGGATGGAAAATTAAATAAACACAATGTTAAAGAAGAATTTAAAAGTTTGCTGAAGGTTTTTTTTTTTTACCAATTTGTTAATGAAAATCTTTTGTCATATTCACCTTAATTATTTATTTACCGTTAGACTTAAAGTCAGGGGAATGTAAGAGTTAAGGGTGGGCTGGGGTTAACTTCGAGTTAAGTTGAGGATTAGAAGTAGGGTAGAGGTTAGGGTTAGGGTTAGGGTTAGGATAAGGGGTTAAGGCTATGATTAAGGTAGGGTTTGGGTTTGGGTTTGGGTAAGGGTGAGGAAGAGGTTGGATGGGGTAGAGTTATAGTTAGTTTAGGCTGAGTTAGAGTTAGGTTGAGGGTAAGAAGTTAGAATTGGGGTGAGGATAGGTTGGGTAGGGGTAGAGTTAGGGTTAGTTTGAGGATTAGAGGTAAGGTTAGTTAGGTTAAGTTAAGTTATGTTAGGTAAGGGCTAGGGTTTGGGTAAGGGTTAGGTTTGTGTGAGGAATGAGTTAAGTTAGGATTAAGGTTTTGGATAGGGTAAGGGCTAGGTTAGGGTGAGGGTTTGAGTTATTGTTAGGTTAGGGTTAGGGTTTGGGTGAGCATTGGGTTAGGGTTAGAGTGAGGCTTAGGTTAGGGTTTGAGATAATGTTAGGTCAGGGTTAGGGTTTAGGTTAGCTATAGGTTGTTTAAAGTAGGGTTGCGTTTGGGGTAGGATTAGAGTGAGGGTTATGGTGAGGGTTAGGTTGAGGTTTGGGTAAGGGTTAAGTTAGGTTAGGATTTGGGTGAGCGTTAGGTTAGGGTGAGGGTTTGGGAAATGTTAGGTTATGGTGAGGGTGAGGGTGAGGGTTGGATTGAGTTTGGGTGAGGGTTAGGTTAGGTTAGGGTTCAGGTAAGGTTGTTTTAAAGTAGGGTTGGGTTTGGGGTAGGATTAGAGTGAGAGTTAGGTCGAGTTTGGGTGAGGTTTAGGTTGGGTTTGGGTGAGGTTTAGGTTAGGGTTTGGGTGAGGATTAGGTTGGGTTTGGGGTAGGATTAGAGTAAGGGTTAGGTTGGGTTTGGGTGAGGTTTAGGTTGGGTTTGGTTGATGTTTAGGTTAGGTAAGGTTGAGGTTAGGTTAGGGTTTGGGGTAGGATTAGAGTAAGGGTTAGGTTGGGTTTGGGTGAGGTTTAGGTTAGGTAAGGTTGAGGTTAGGTTAGGGTTTGGGGTAGGAATAGAGTGAGGGGTTTATGATACAGTAAGTGAGGGTCAGAAAGAGGGGTTTTTACATGTACAGTACAGAACAGTGAAATTATTTCATTGCATTTTTCAGCTTGTTAGAAAACTGGGGTCAGAATGCAGTCACCCAACAGTGACAGTTTAATGATGCTGGGACTCAAACCTCCGACCTTCTGATAAGTAATCCAGAGTCTTAACCATTGAGCCAGCAGGGTTAGTGTTAGTGTGAGTGTTAGATTGAAGGTGAGGGTTAGGGAAGGTGTATGTGTAGGATTTGTGTTATATAAGATTATACTTTTTTAAGGTTATTAAGTAAAAGAATGGACTTTTGTTCAATTTTGCAGCTACGTTCCATCATACAGCAGCAACATTTTGGGCAGGTTTCAGATCTTCTTGTGTTTAATCACAGCAACGCAGTCGTACCTGGAAATGTTGCTCGGTCCTGGTAACCCTGTGAACACGAGTGTGCTTAGACTAAACTGTTAGTATGAAAACTGGCCATTTCCTTCAAGAAAATAAGAACTATTAAGGATCACAGAGTGTAATGTTGAGATCAGACGCTCCAGAAACTGAAGACGCAAAACCTCAGCAATAAAACGAGTTCTAACTAAGAGCTCGTGTAAATCGTGTGCGTTATTTATTTTAGCGAAAACCCTGTTGCTGATGCTTTTCAGTTCGGCGAGTTGGATTTCTCTGTGCTTCAATTTAATGTCTGAGTGAACCTGAAGGTCAGACGTGGAGCTGAAAGGCAGCGGGTCGGTCCGTGCCACACGTCCCAAATAAAGAGTTTCAACCTCTATCCATGGAAAAAAACAAAAGAACCGAAACGAACGTGCCCTGTACCATCTCGCATTCACGTCTTCTACTCCCCTAAAATAGTATAGCTTTAAAATACTTTTTTTTTTCCTTCTTCTTTTTTTCTATTCTGTTTAAATATTCTGAAAGCCAGTAGTTTTATATGTCAAAGGAAAAGAAATCAAAATCTCTTTCCTCTTCCAACCTGAAGCAAGTATTTTCCTCTTATTCTTTTTTTTTCTTCATCTTCGAACATGTAACATCATCAGTACTACTTTTGTAGTATTAGTCATTAATACTATATATTACTGTAACAATAAAAAGGTTTTTGGTCCTTTGGTCCCTTGGAGTGAAAGATTTTTCAGTCGTACTGTACCTCTGGAAACCTCCGTGACCACACAAGGCCAAAGGTCCTGCGCTTTCTCAGAGATGTGAAGACAGTCGAAAAGGAAACGGAGAAAGAGAAAGTGAAAGAAGGTCTCCCAGTGGCTTTTACATTTCCTCCACTGTCTTTTTTTTCCCCTTGATTTTCAAGTTTTAACCCTTATTCGTCCAGTTTCGATAAAAGCTTGGAAGCGCCTCTTCCATAATATAGCACGTGTAGATAATATGTATATAGAAATCTATGTTGTTCTTGCTGCTCTTTTTTTGTGTGTATATTTGTGTGTGTGTGTTCGTTTGTTGCGTGTCCGTCGACGAGGGAGAGATGTTCTGTAGCTTCAAAGTTCTCATCTTTAGAGATTCTTCCCTCCATGATCCCGCCTCGACTTTGACTCGCAACGTGACGCTCGTAGTTTGTAGTCTGTAGCGCTGAAGCGCCTCTCCAGCATCTCTCCGCTCGGATCAACATCTCGTCTTCGTAAGGATATGCTGATATGTCTTCAGAAAAAAAAAAAAACTTTCATCTTCATCGTCATCATCATCGTCATCTTTTTTATCTTGTTTTTTTTTTTTTTTTTTTTTTTTTGGAAAGAAAAAAATCAAGCTTTTTTTTTTTTTGGAAAGAAAAAAATCAAGCTCCTTTTGAGATCTCACTTTTCAAAACCTGTGGAAAAAAATCAAAAGAGAAACGTATTAACACTGAATTTTTCTAAAAGAGAATTCGAGTTCATAGAGCTCTGTGTACGTCGTGTTCGTTGGTTTCTTTTGTTCCTTCTATAAATTAATAAATATTACAAAACGTAATCGTATTTCTTCTCTTCATGTTCTCAGATGCAACTCCAGATCTGGAAAAGTAGGGACGCTGTGTTAAATGTAAATAAAATCAGAATGCGGTGATCTGCAAATCTCACAAATCCAGATTTTATTCACAATGAAGCAAAAAAACATATCAAATGTTTAAGAATGTTTTTTAAAAAAGTTGGAACAAGACCATGTTTCCCACTGCATAGCATCACGTCTTCTGTCCATATACATCTGGGAACTGGGGAGAGCAGTTGCTGAAGTTTTGGGAGAGGAATGTTGTCTGGTACACGATTCTAGCTGCTCAACAGTTCTGAGTTTCCTTTGTTGTGTTTTTCGTTACACAATGTGCCAAATGTATTTAAATGGTGAACGATCGAGACTGCAGCAGGTCAGTTCAGCACCCGGACTCTTCTACTATGAAGTCCTGCTATTGTAATAGATGCAGTATGCAGTTAGCATCATCTTACACAAGTCCTGTCTTATGTAAGTCCTTCCCTAAAAAAGAAGTTTTCTGCATGGAAGCATTTGTTGCTCTAAAAGCTGTATATTGTAGCATTTAGCATTGATGGAGTCTTTCCAAATGCACCACCATAATATCAGAGATGCAGCGTTTTAAATCAAGTGCAATAACAAGCCAGATGGTCCCTCTCCTCTTTAGTACAGAGGACGTGGTGTCCATGGTTTCCAAAAAGAAATACAATTTAGTCTACCACAGAAAAGTTTTCCACTTTACTTCAGGACATTTTAAATAAACTTTGACCCAGAGAAGATGGCGGCGTTTCTGGATCATGTTCACGCATGCCTTCTTCTTTTCATGACACAGATTAAACCTGCATTTTTGGATGACATGCAAACCGTGGTCACAGACTCAGAATGTTTCCTGTGGGTGTTCATGAGCCCATGCAGTGATTTCCATTACAGAATCATGACTGTTTTAAATGCAGTGGCCCCTGAGGGCCAGAAGATCACTACTATCCACTATTGATTTTTTTCACCCTTGTCCCTTGTACACAGAGATTTTTTTGGATTGTTAGAAACCTTTGATGATATCAGGTTACGTAAATGATTTGATGTTGAGGAACATTATTCTGAAATGTTACCCAATTTGTAGACAGTCTCTCACAGGTTGCTGAAGCTCCACACATTTTATTTCTGAGAAACTCTGCCTCTCTAATCTACACTATTTATACCCAGCCAATCACGGGCCTCTGTGTGTTGCATTAACGAGTTTGTTTGCATAGAAACAAAAGGAATTTGAACATGTCTGTGTGTGTGTGAGTGTGTGTGTGTGTGTGTGAGTGTGTGTGTGTGTGTGTGTGTGTGTGTGTGTGTGTGTAAGTGTTACCTGTGCTGTAGCAGAGAGCTCTGTGTGTGTTGGGGCTGTGTCAGTATGGGCGGCTGGCGTCCTTCGGCCGTTTTAACTGCACTTTCAACCTCTTCATTCCGATCTGAAAGCCGTTCATGGCCTGGATGGCGGCCTGTGCACTCGCGGGGTTGTCAAAGCTCACAAAACCTGAAAAAAAGACGCAAAGAGGACGCAGGAGTGAGGACACGTCTCCTTCATAAAGTCTGGAGACAAGACCTGATTTGAATGATGTGGATCTTCCTGATAGTAAATAAACGGAAGACGGTTAGTCCTGGTTTAGACATTAGGTGTTGCTTTGGTGTGTGTGTGTGTGTGTGTGTGTGTGTGTGTGTGTGTAAATTGTTCACTCGCTGTAGTACTTTGTGTACATCTGGCGGATTAAACAGACATCCCCCAGATGTACGTTTGGCCCAAAACGCCAATGTTCAACAGGTTTCTACGTCCAACATCAGTTCCACCAACAGCAACATTGTCTACTGAAAAGTGCTTCTATCACTGAGCCTGTTGTCATGTATGTTGTTCTCGTGAACTTTCTTGTGATCTCAGCGTGAAACATTGTTTCCTTGTGATAATAACTGTAAATGTTTGTTGTTCAATTTGCACCACCGTGCAGGTGAGGAGACTTAGGGTGCACCAGGTGAGGAGACCCAGGGTGCAGACAGCGTAGACAGCGTTTCACATTCATCATGTAGGATAGGGTCGAGGTCAGAGCTCTATAACCATGTAAAGCAGATCTTCATGGAGCTGGCTTTGTGCACAGGGGCATTGTCATGCTGATGCAGGTTTGGATCTCCCAGTTCAATTAAAGGTAAAATTTCATGCTCCCACATCCAAAGACATCCTACACAATTGTGTGTGTCTTCTTGTAGGAACAGTTTGTGGAAGAACCACATATGTCTGGGAAATACGGGGTGTCCCAATACTTTTGATGAATGAGTGTATGTGTAGTTATAAAGCTGCAATAATGGTTGAATTTTATCAGCTGTATGAATTTGGGAGCACAGAAGATCCAGCTGTGGAGTAGGACAATTTTTTGCATTGGATTTTACAACTTAAATGCCCTGAACTGCTTAGTGTTTTTAGAGCTTTTACATTGCACATATGGAAGGAAACTATTTCCAAAAGTCATAAGTGGATCACACACACACACACACACACACACACACACACACACACACACACACACACACACACACACAAAGCAGATCTCT
>MU551531.1:1061568-1073961 GCA_024362625.1 Silurus asotus
GAGAAGAAAATGAAAAGAAGAAAAGAAGAAGTAGGAGAAGAAGAAGCCGAGGTGTAGGAGAAAAAGAAAAAAAAAAAAACAATAAAATGAGAAGAAAAAAGAGGAGGAACAAAACAGTAAAGAAGATGAATACAAAGAAGAAAATAAAGAAAAAAAGAACGGAAAAACAAAAAAAAGAAGAAGAAGAGGACGAAAGGTTTCCTCCTGCTGGTGTAGGAATCTCATGAGGAGCATCTAAAGCATACTGACGCTTATCAAGTTTCCATAATCACTTCATCACCAGTGGAAGAGTTTCAGAAGAACGTATAGAATGTGTTCCCTTCACCCATATCACTGCATCTATTAATGAGATGCTTCCATAATGAGTTCTGTCTGGATAGAAAACCTATAATGGTGTGTGTGTGTGTGTGTGTGTGTGTGTGTGTGTGTGTGTGTGTGTGTGTGTGTGTGTGTGTAAACCGAATGAAAAACCTTCTCTTTTGAGCTGTTATTAGTTTCATACATTATTGTGAAACAGAATGAATCTCAGTAACAGTGAAGACACTGTGAGCTTCTCCATGATCTCCACGCTTCATCTGCATCAAGCCACTGGCTGAGCAAAAAGCCAATTATATTCCTATAAATCCTCTGTGAGATGTTCACCGAGGTCCAGTGAGGTCCACTAAGGTCCTATCACATCAGTGTGATCAGTGAATATCATCTGTTCTGAACAAGGAAGATGGGTTGAGTTTATGGAGGTAAAAGAAAGCAAGTTTTTGCTGTAGTGGAATCAGTGAACGCAAGAAAGACAGTAGAAAAAGGCAGAAAAAGGGAGGAAGAAAATGTAAATAAAAAAAGGAAGAATAAAATATTCGTCTATTGAATCTAGAATCTATACATTTCGATTTGTATTTAAAAAGCTAAATGAATCGAGTTTTGCAAAGTGCAGGGAAAATCAGAGTGAATGATTACGAGCAGAAACAGTGGGGTGTAACAGAATATGGAGGTCCTGGTGGTTCGGTTCTTTTGGTTTAGCTCCAGCGGTTTGGTCCTGGTGGTTTGACCAGGTTTGGCCTTGGTGTATTGGATCTAGTGATTTGGCCCTGGTGGTTTAATCCTGGTGTTTTTGTTCTGGTTTGACCTTGGTGATCTGACCCTGGTGGTTTGGCTTTAGTGGTTTGGCCTCTGTGTATTGGATCTAATGGTTTGGCTCTGCTTCTTGTGGTTTGGCTCTGATGGATTTTATTGTACATTAAGTTTAATAAGTTTACCTTATGGTTAAGATGAAAACGTTTCCTTTCTTGTCCAGGTTTGACCAGGCTTGGTTTTGTTGGTTTGGTTTGGTTCTATTAGTTTGGTTCTGGTCTAACCCTGATAGTTTGGCCCCATGGTTTTGTTCTTGTTTGGCCCCATGGTTTTGTTCTGGATTGGTCTTGGTGGTTCAGCCTTGATGTTTTTTGATGTACACTGAGATTAATAAGTTTACATAATAGCCAGAACGAGAAAGTTTTCTCTCATTCATGTCATAATGTCAGCATGGCAGTAATCAAGACCTTTTGTAGCCATCTCATGGCCCAGGCCTGAGATCTGAATGAGACTTGTTCAGAGAGTTAAGCTGACTGAAGCTTGCTGCCTGCCAGTGCACTAATGCTCTTTAAACACAGAGCGACAGGCTGTGGACGGGACACAGAAAGCCGAAGCCTTCCATATTCTAATTTCTCAGCAGGCACAGCTTGGCTAATATCCCTTTTCATGGCAATGTCCAGATCGCTTCAGATAACAATGTGGCGTTCTGTTCTGCTCTTCAGGAATTATAACACAGCAAATTGGAGGCTCGAGCATGTAATTACGTTGGGGGGAAGTGAACAACATCGATTCATTCTTGGGCAAGAAAAACGAAGGAAGAGGAGAAAGGGAGTGAGAGAGGGAGGGAGGGATGGAGTGGGGAGAGAAAACAAAAAAAGTCCATCGACTGGTTGCGCTGACAAGAGTATTCAAAATCTCCCGAGCAATTTCGTTGCTTTAGTCCTAAATTCAACAGTTTTAGCAGAGATAGCACATGCCTATGTTCTAGGGAATTGTGGCTTCAACCCAAAGCAGTCATTATCTTTAGGGTCAGGACCCTTTCCCAGAATGGTGCAGAACGATGCAGAATGGTGATGCTGCCAGGAGAAGATGCCGTGTGTGTGTGTGTGTGTGTGTATGACAGCGCACTTTATCATCTAGGCATCAGGTTTTTTATTGCTGGCTGATGGCATTCGATAGCATTATGTAATCACCTCTTTATCACACACCAATTATCTGAGCAGCTGTGCTCTGAGGCGGCTTCACCTCCACCTGAATCGCACAGGGCCCCTGCCAGGACGTCCACACCAGACACTGAGGGGATGTGGGGAGATAGAGTGAAAAATAGACTCTGCTTATTATAAGCCCCTAGCTGAAGAGAAGAGCCGAGCGCTATCAGCTTGCGTTGTACTTCCAGAGCATTGCACAGACTCGGAATATATAGTGACAAGAAGCCGAAATATAAACTGTAGAAGAGGGAAAATAAGGTGAGGTTGCTCAAACCTCCCTGAATAACAAACACTGACACTCGGCTCACAGTGGCCAACAGGGGGCGATGTTAGGCAGTATTAGAGTCAGTCCTGTCCATTACCCACCCCTATATCCCCACACCCACCCTCTCCCCAAATGCCAAAACAAACACTCCCCTCATTTATTCCGGGCCTGAGTGCTTTCAAGTAATCTGTGTGTCATATGAATCTAATGCATCCTCTCTTTAAAAAGCCGTCAAATAAAGAAAGCGTCTTTCATCCACGCTTTTATTTCCACCCCTTCCCAGACCCCCCCCAACCAAAAATGTAGCAGCTGCTTATGGAAATACACAAGCTCAAACATGAAAAGAGCTTCCAGCAGGGTGCCTGAAAGCAAATTAACGTTTTTTTTTTCTCTTTTCTGTCAAATATTTGTGGTGTTTGAAGAAAAAAAGCAGATCTACTTGGTATGTGGCGCATCTATGTGATGATAAGCTGATTGCCTGGTGAAATAAGATGCACCTTTCACGGGCTAGAATAAAAAAGACCTGTCTTTTGGCATCGCATTGTCAGGGCTGTTGCCCGTTGCCCCCGAATTTGTTTTCGCAGCCCTCCCTTTTCAGCTTTGACTAAAATCCAATTTGCTGGCTGTCAACTCTGCCCACTAATCCCCTGCACAGCTGTGTTTGTGAAGGAGCTTCCTAATTTGTGTATCCTCGGTGTACATTTCTCAACATTTCATAGCTGTACGAGGCGCATGGTAAAGTTACACCATTAGGAAGTTAAACTAGTTTGGTACCATGGACAGGGAACATGACTGATAATCTTGTTATCGTACGAAGCCTAAACAGCAGTATATGGAATAAAACCGATTTCAGATCAATTATATCGCTGCTTGCTGAGAGGTTGGGCGAACCTGAGTTTTAAAACACTTACGCAAGGTCAGATTTCATTTCTTTTTTTTTCTAGGGTGGTATCATGGAGGGTGTATCTTTCATATGGTAAACCGGTACACAGTATGCACCTTCTAAAGCCACAGTCGGTTCACTAAAAGTACAAACTGTAAAAGGAAATAAAAATGCCTCGTCTTTCCCTGAATCTGTGCACACTGTAGCCTCGGATTCTATCTCCTGACTGACAGCCGTGAAACCAGATATGGTTTTCGACTATCACAGCCTATCCACCTAAAGGTCTGACTTGTTATGTATGCTGTAATATGTTTCCTCTCACTATGGTTGCAGATACTGTCTCATCAACAAAGAATTTCTGCCCTCAGACCTCCTGCTCAATGGATGTTTTTTGTTTTTTTCCACCATTTTAACAGAATATAAAAACCTTTGGTGCTCGTCCTGTATCATGGCTGAGCCTGTGCTCCAACCTCAGTTTCCTAACATCACTATTTATACAACATTATTTATACAACTGAGAGGTTGAGGGTTAAGGGCCTTGATCAAGGACCCAGCAGTAGCAGCTTGGTGGAGTCACAGTGGAAGGGTTCAAGCTTATTGATAAAAACATTGGACTTTGCAAAACAGTTGAAATCCCTGCCACTCTTGGGCCCCTGAGCAGAGCTCTTAACCCCATAGCTGAGATAAATGTAAGTCTCTCTGGATGATGGCTTCTGACAAATATGTAATGGTGGTCCTGCGAATTGAAATCACGACACTGGTCAGACTAAACTAGGCTCTTATTAGGGATGAGGTCTTCACTTAAAGGCCCAGCAACTCACAACCTTCTGATCGGAAGTCAAACAGCTTAACCACTGAGCTCCCACTTTCCCGTAATGAGGTAGTAAAAACCACACCATGTTCACAATCATTGTAATCTTCTGCAATACTGCATTCTGCATGCATTCTGCCGCTGCTTTAGAATTAGCGGTTGTTTGGAGGAATCCTGGGTTCAGATGATCCCAGTACAGAGTGTGCATTCTACTAAGACGACGCACTCTTGATGATACCATCCATGCAACCAGAAATAGTTTGGCACCGTTATTAGTGAGTGACCGTGATTTATATTCCTATGTCCGTCTAGCATGAAGTGTGCGTAGCGTCATGTGAGACGATGTGCCGAGTGTGTGGGCAGCAGTTCCGCCTGGAACTATGAGGCATGAAGATCGTGTCAGAGCTGGAGAGTTGCACACTACTGCACACATCTCTGACATGCCAGATGAAACTCACAGCCTACTTGTAGGAGCCACACTGGCCTACCTGGCCTCCTGTACATTTCCATTTCCACATACAACCTGCATTTCATGAATCGTAATGAGTGTGGTTTTATTCATTTTTTTACTTCAGGTTCCGGGTAATTATGGTAGGACTGTCTGCTGGTGGTGTACCTCTCCCATGGCCTCGCACAAATCTCTGATATGGAAATGAATGCAATAGATACATCCACAGAGACTATGCCAGATTCTCCAGTTAATTCACTTCCTGTGCTAATAAAAATGCAAATTAATCTCTACACACCTTCTCCAAGTATCGGATTCATATACGGTTAGAGTAAAAGTTCTGACAGCCATGAAACTGAGTCCCAACATCCCAATTTCCTTTCTGCTTCTTACATCAGAAGGATCTTAGTATGCAGGCTAAAAATACATGGAGGCTTTTTTTCGGTGGAATATTCCACGTCATTTCTGTCGTCGGTAAGAGAGAAGATATGAGGAGAGAATGTGAAGGCAGAATGAACAGCAGCAGGAAGAAGAAATAATTAAGCGAGACCGAGAAGATCTAGAGAATTAGAGGCGACAAAAGAGCAGGTGAGATGCAGAAAAATAAATGGGAGGAAATACAACCCAAATATAACGGAAGAGCAAAAAGAAAGAACAGAAGGTAAGGAAGAGAACAAAAGAAGATCTTGGAGCAGGATATAATAGAGAGAAGAAACAGGAAGATGACATGAAAGAGAAGAAGCAATTTGAAGGTTCAGGTGAAAAGATCATGATATGGTGAATCAGGAATAGAGAGAGAAAGATCAAAAGGTGGAGACCTGGAAAAGATTCAGGAATCAGAAGAAGAAACAGGAGAAGATCAGTAAAGTACACAAAAGGGGAGATTGGAGGTCCAAAAAGAGATTTAGCAGCAGGGGGAACGAGGTGAAGGAGCAGGATGAGATTGAAGAGAAGAAGCAGCAGCAGAAGAAGAAGAATTAAAATAGCTGAAATAGCCACAGAAGAAAGATGTAAAGGAACGGAAGATATAGAGAAATTGGAGGCTGTAGTAAAAGGTACAGTATAAGAGGAAGGACCTGGAGGAGTTTAAGCTGCAGGAGAACAAGGTAATGGAGGAGCAGAGGTGATTATGAAGAAATAAGGTTAGAAGAAGGTTAAATAAATGTAATTGATTAGGACTATCAAGAGACCCATGAGTATGAGTAGGAGGAGCGCAATGAGGAGCAGGAGAAGGAGGAGGAGGAGGAGGAAGAGCATGGACCGAGCAGCAGATCTGCTCTGCAGGGATACAGGAACTCACCGCATGTGCATAGCTGCTGTAGGTGCTGAAGGGCAGCGCGATGGCCGGGTTAAAGATGCCGAATTGGCCCACCATCTGTTGCATGCGCCGGATGGTGCGTTCCTTATCTGTGTCAGCAAACTTGACCACAAGACTGGACGAGGCGCCCTGAAAGGGGACACAAATAGAAAGGGTTACTGATGGAGTTCTGTGTTCAGCATCTATTCCGTCCCCTTTATCCAGAGCAACTTTTATTTTAACAACTGAGCCCCGCAGTGGCACATGCCAGGATTTGAACTGATGACCTCTCAATCAAAGGTTCATCTTGCTATTTACTACTACCATGCCATGCCAAGTTAAGATCTGAACTTTGGGAGGTGGTAGCTCTGTGTTACTGGTCGGAAGGGTATCCTGCACCCTGACCCCATCTTCCTAACAACGCTAGGCTATGCAAAGAAAGAATTTCCCTAAGATAAAGCCCCTTGCTTTCCTTTGGAAGGTTGTGAGACCCTTAAGCAAAGCCCTTCACCCTTAACTGTCATTACATTGCTCTAATTCTTCCTGAGTTTATAGATTGGGTGTTAGAGGGTTCATGTAGAAAGTTTAAGATAAAAAACAAAAGCATTTTTTTATTTTTATTTTATAACTAAAAAAAAAGACTGCTTGCAAACAGATCCAGCCACAAACTAATAACCCTGTAACCCTTCTGCATCAGGCTGATTGACCTGAGGACCTTCTGGACCTTCTGACCGTTTTACACAATGTTGTACATCTTTGTTCAATAAAGCTTAACACTGCTTTCCCAAAGTCTAACAGGTCCAAAAACTGATTTAAAACGGACGTGATCGCTGATTGGCGTGATCCCGCTGTGACCTCACCGAGCTCTCGGCTAAATTCTGTCTATTCTTTTATTCCAGGATACAAAAAGAGCAACTTTAGATCCAGTGTTTCATTTGTTTAGTGGTGGACGATAATGATGTAAATGTAATTTTCTTAAAAAATATATTTTTCACGTATCTGTACTTTACTGAAGTATTTCCATTCTGAAAGACTTTTACTTTTACTTCACTACATTTCAAAGTCAAATATCTTAAATCTTTTATTTAACTACATAGAGCAATTCACCAATCAGGAATATATCTATCACCAACATACAGAATTCTCTCATCTGATTGGTCAGATACCTACAATATCATAATATACAATATAACAGATCTACAATAAACTTTAAGTGTATCTATTATAAAAACTTATTAAGAGAGTGTTACAATTACACAATTCCTAGACACATCCATCGTCAGAAGTATTGGGACACTGAGATTGGGACACTGAGATTACTCTGAGCCTGTTAGTGTACCTTGTGAAAGCGGGGAAGCTGAATTTGCCTTTTATCCTCTATTTGAAGAACATGGTTTTATAATTAACAAAAATTTGGTGAAAACATTTGCATGAACTGTAAATAAAAAATTAAAATTAAAAAGAGTTTCCAATGAAACAGAAACGAAAACTGCCGTTATATCCAAACACCCCATGGTCAAATGTTCGTGACAGTAAGATTGCCTCCTTTTGAACGTCCCATTCCACATTTAGTCTCCACTGGCTGTTATAATGAGCTCCACTCTTCTGGATGATGTTCCACTAGACTTTTTGAGAAGATTCATTCAGCCACATGGGTGTTAGTAAAGTCAGGTACTGATGTAGGTGAGGTGAGGTGAGGTGAGGTAAGGAAGCCTGGTGATGGAGTCAGCATTCGTCCCAATACATGAAAGATCTATAGCAGTAGATCTTCTGTTCCACCCCAGGTAAAGCAGATCTTCATAGAGATGGATTTTGCTATTTCATATACAGATAGATATACAGTATAGCATAAAGCACTAAAGATTGTAAGGTCATAAGCTTGAATCCCAGCACCACAGCTGTTGGGCCCTTGAGCAAGGCCCTTAAGCCTCACCTGCTTTGGTGTATAAATGGTGTAGATGTAATGAATAAGTATAATGAACAATATATAAATATAATGAACAATATACTGCCAAATAGTATAAAAACAAATGGAGCCTAAATTATGCCTTCTTCATGTGGAGGTGGTTAATGTGTTGGACTTTGGATCTGAAGGTGGTGAGTTTAAATCCTAGCTGCCACTCCTGGGCCCCTGAGCAAGGCCCGTAAGCTGCTCTGGATAATGGTGTCTACCAAATGCCATAAATGTAGCTTAATTCAACGCTGAGTGATTTTTGTAGCTTGTAGATGCTCGATCTTCTCGTCTCCTTTTGATGTCTACAGGCTTTTATTATATAAATTCGAAATTAGATACTAAAACCAGACTACAACTAAATACTAACTGAAAATAAAGATGACATCAAAAAAACGATAATAATCGATAACTATAATAAACAATATAAAACTATAATAACTATAATCATGTGCACAATTACATTCAAAACCATCAACCCCCCCCCCCCCCTTCCGCCTCCCCCCTCCTGTGGTTAAGAGGCCAGTTATAGGGCACAATCCCTCCCCTCACACCAGTCGGATGGGGGAATAATCAATAACTATAATAAACAATATAAAACTATAAAAACTATAATCATGTGCACAATTACATTCAAACCCATCAACACCCCCCCCCCTCCCCCCTCCTGGGGTTAAGAGGCCAGTTATAGGGCACAATCCCTCCCCTCACATCAGTCGGATGGGGGATGGGTTCCTTCCTTTATCCGAGAGCAAACTAGCGGCAAAGGCATCAATCACATCTCATTTTCTGGTTCGATGCCTTCGCATTGCAGACGAACGAGCTTCAATAGAAAATAAGGGGAAAAGACTCTGTGTGGTTTTACGCTCGGAACGAGGATGGGGTTGAACATTCGAAAAGAAGAAACCTGATGAAATCTGTTCTGTCCACGTATTAAAAAAAAAAAAAAAACAGGCTTATCTTTAATCGTTATTTGCTTCAAGCAGCCATACTTCCCTCAATCTCCTTCTCCATCTCCATCTCCACCCCCACCTCCGACATCCGTCCTGGCACAAGGCTTCACGTCGGTACAAGGACTTATCTCATGTCACTCCAATTTTTTTTATCACCAAAACCTGTTAAAACGGTTGCTGCGTGAAACTCGTGAGGGAGTCTGTCACAGCGTGAGGCTGGAAATATTAAAAAAAAAGGTGCCTCATGCTGTTCACTTTCAACCAATGAAGCATTTTAAACATCTGGCCAGAGCCTGACTGGTGAAGTAATGAGAAATGGAGCAGGTCTATTTCTTTTCTATTACTCTCTATTCTATTAATAGACCTTTTGTTTTACATCCTCAGTAGTTAGACGCGAGGAGCAGTTCTTCGGCTGCTGAACTTAATCTGCAGGTATTAAATTGCTTGAAAGCTTCATGCACTTTTAAAGCGATGCGGTTTTATACGGACGAGTGCACTTATACCCACTGTATACTGAAACCACTCTGGGGTTTCTTTATCGAAAGATGGTGGACCAACTTGTTTCTTCATCCATGTAACAGAGAGCTATTTACCTGGACAAAAAAACCATATCTCCAAACACTAGTCTTTGGCCCCGCCCACAGATCTTTCCCACCCATATGTGATTCTTCACCAAAGAGTTAGCATTCGTACAGGACGTCTTTGGATGCGCTAGCATTAAATCAAGGAGAGGATATGAAGATATGATGATAGCGAAATATAATCGAAAGCGTCTCTTTGCACAATCTAAGCGTGCAGAAGTTGTCTAGGTACCCTAAGTATCTCTAGATGTGTTAGAAATCCCAGGCGCCATCTAGAGGCTGGAGGGAGAAGAAGTGGTAGGAAAAAAATCACATTTTAAAAAGGAAAAAAAAAAGGACTTAAATGGAAATTGTAATCAAATATTAGGTAAGATTACTTCAGGAAAAGGACACCTGAGTTTTCCGGCCAGATATGGTTCTTCACCAAAGTTGGAGACACACAATTGTAAAGGATATCCTTGAAATCGTCCTTTCACTTAAACTCAGAGATCCAAACCCGTTCCATCATGAAAATGCGCAAAGCCAGTTCCTTGAAGATCTGTTTTTTATGTGTTAGAAGTGTGTGGAAGATCTCCTGCAATTGAACTCCATCACTACTAAACACCTATGGGATGAATGTGAACGCTGACTGCACCCCAGGTCTCCTCACGTTCTCACATACATCAGTACCTGACTTTATTTACGTTACTCCTGTGGATGAAGGAATCTGCACAAAATCTAGTGGAACATCTTTCCAGAGGAGTGGAGCTCATTATAAGAATAAATGGGAACTAAATGTGGAATGTTTAAAAAGATGTATCTACAGGGTGGGTGAAACGTAACTAGGCAATATTTAATGGCTATAGATCTTGGTGACCTTATTTTTATGCAAGATGGTGCACACTCCCATTTTGCTCCTACTGTGGGACGACACGGACCTCTTGAATGGCCTCCAAGAAGTCCAGATGACTCTGTGAGGCTACACAAAGGAGGAGGTCTACAGGACAAAGCCTCACACACTGGAGGACTTGGAGGCATGGAACGGATTCAGGAGGTTCTCAGCAGTATCCTAAACGACCTCCTTAAGAAGACTGTATATTACTGGTTGACGCCACCGGTGCCTACGTTAAAACTGTTTTAGAAATTTGTTTAAAAAATTAGAAATAAGTACTTTATTACCAATTTCAAATATATAGGTATACGAAAGGATGGAGAAATAAAAAGAAAGAGAGAGATAGACAAAAAGAGAGGGGGAGAGATAGAGAGAAAATGAGAGAGAAAGAAAGGGAAGTAAGTGAACAATGAAGTAAAACTCTCATTAAATTTTAAGGCGCTGAGTGACTGGGAGAATTCCCACTAGCCGTGAGCCTGGAGAAATGGATTCAACTGTGAGAATAAAAATGTGCAAGGGGGAAAAAAAAGTCGGAGGAAAAGAGGGCTCTGGAATAAAAAAAAAAGGATTGTGGAGAAGTGTGTCTTCACAAGACGCCCTTGAACAAGGGCACCGTGGTCCTTTTTAAGCCCACAAGGTGTCTGAATGAATGAGGTGTAAAGGAGCTAACTAAGCTATATATCTGATATCATGCTAACTCCACAAATCTGTCTCTGTGCCTTTGCTCCGAGGCAGAAAGGTCGGATTATCCTGCGCTCGCTGCTCTTCTCCGTAACGACACTCATCCACATAAAAATCTGCCTCCTGTCTGCAGGTTTGACTTTTTTCAGGGTGTCGTCGCAAGTCTGAAAAGGATGCGTGTATTTATATGCGGTATCGCGGAGGATTCCGATGCATTGCGATTTTCTCTGCATGTTATAGTGCGAAAAACCAAAACAGTCCACACAACTATTAAATGTGTGTGTGTGTGTGTATGTGTGTGTGTGTGTGTGTGTGTGTGTGTGTGTGTGTGTGTGTGCTTTATATTGACCTTTTGCATTATTTTCCTTCATAACAGCAAAAAAAAACAACAACAACAACAAACAAACGATTCTGATGTAAAAAATAATTATTTATTTTTTTCTAAAAATCCTAAAATGAATGAATCTTCACAAATCTCCACAAAATCTAGTGGAACATCATCTCAGTAGAGTGGAGCTCATTCTAACAGCAAACAGGAGACTAAATGTGGAATGGGTCGGTCTGGGAAGCGAAAATCCCGATGTAGCGTTTGGACCTTGGTAGCTGTTTGTAAGTGTCTTTGTATTGGATCTTTAGACGCCGTAACAGAACGGAATTAATCCTAAACAAACCACAGAGTCTCTCAGACACTGTTTACACATTACTATGTTTACATCCTTATTAAATAAACAGGATTTTTCTCAGAGCAGAACTCATCCAATTAATTTGAAATCATTTCTCCACCGATAACGAATTGTATTTACTCACTTTACTGTAAATCGTAAAAAAAACAATTTGTTTTTGTACTTTTACTTTTTAAAATCTGTAATTTTACTATTACTTAAGTATTTTTTGTTTGAAGTATTGCACTTAACTACATTTTCAATCATATCCGTTACTGAGTAAAAGAAAAATAAATGAGGCCCCGGAAATTTACAGCATTCATGCTCATAAATGACATTCTAATAGGAGGTTTTTGATTTTTTTTTATGTATTTTTATTGTATTTATTTTTGCTCTGAAAGTGCATCAGACTCAAGTCATGGACTGTAGTATTTTTTATTTTTATTTTTGTTATTGCATTTTAATTTGTAAATATGTTTAATTAAGAATACATTTATTTGAGTAGAATATTTTATTACTCTCTCAATCTCTGAGTATGAATAATATAATAGTTCACTCTGGATAAAGGTGTCGGCATATGAATATTATAAATAATAATAATAATGATAATAATAATAATAATAATGATAATAATAATAATAATAATAATAATGATAATAATAATAATAATAATAATAATAATAATAATGATGATGATGATGATGATGATGATGATGA
>MU551531.1:1076272-1141153 GCA_024362625.1 Silurus asotus
GGACTGTCCAATAATATAATATAATATAATATAATATAATATAATATAATATAATATAATATAATAAATATAATATAATATAATACAATATAATATAATATAATATAATATAATATAATAAATGTGTGTGGTTTTGTCCAGAGAAGCTGCAACATGAAGATTAAAATGATCGTCATGATTTCACTTTAATTACCAATATTTGCTAATTAAATCACACTAAATATTTAGAGAGGATGATGGAACGATGGATGGATGAATGGATTTTATAACGTGGTGTCAGTGGCTAGATAGATAGATAGATAGATAGATAGATAGATAGATAGATAGATAGATAGATTGGTTGATTGATTGATTGATTTATGCATAGATTGATAATTAAATTGATGAATAAATAAATGGATGGATGGATGGATGGATGGATGGATGGATGAATAGATAATAGACAATTTGTTGGATGGAGGAGAAGACTTGAATAATTGATTTATGCATGGATAGATAGATGGAGAGATGGATGGGTGGTGTAAAAATGGATAGATTGGTGAATAAACAATTGACAACCTGTCTGAACAGTTGATTGGTTGTTTATTTGATTGATTTATTGACTGATTGATTGATTGGTTAATTAGATCAGCTGACTTTATAATCATTATAGAGGTTTGGATTCGAGTGAGCAGTCACACGCTAATAACTACAGTATAAAACAAAATATTCATTATGGGTTTGAAAATGAAGGTTTGATATTTCTGTACCAAAGCAGATAAAGGTATCATCTCCTCAGCATCATCTTCATGGTTAACCAGAGTGTCCCCACTTTTTGGTTGGAACTTTCTTTCATATCTCATTATAATGACGAAATGTAAACGCGTTGGAAGTGATATTACACCGTACTCACATGTGCTTTCACCTGTTTGCATGAGATGCCTTTGTTTTAAAGAGCAGAGATTGCAGCGAGACGGAAATATGGATAATATGGATAAAAGAGGAAAGAGAAAGAGAGAGGGAGAGAGAGAGAGAGAGAGAGAGAGAGAGAGAGAGAGAGAGAGAGAGAGCAAAAAAATGAAGTTGTTCTCACCGGCATGGTCTGACTGCCGTGCAGAGCGCTGATTGCAGACTGAGCTTCAGCATGTGTGGAGAACTTAACAAAGGCACAGCCTGCAAACAGAAAGAGAGAAAGAAGAAAGAGATTTTATTAAACATTGTGAAATGTTATGCATCAGAACGTTAGATGAATGGAGGTTCAGGAGCTGGTGGAGGAACATCAGGCTGGTCCTCTGCAGGATGTCTGCATACAAGGCTCAGTGCTCCAGACTGCACTGATTAAAGTGCAACGCTAATTAGCGCCATGTGCATGCACGTCTGCGCATACCAAACACCAACATGGCATCAGTTCATCATCAGTTCACCATCAGTTTACGCAACAATCAAAAAGAGCTTTATGATCGTCTTCTCCTGAGGCAGGTACCAAAAACCCTGGTGTGATGTGCAGGCATTCCAACGATTCATTTTAATTCCTGGTTTATGTTCTGTCAAGACTGTCAGACTGGTTAGTTTGTTTTATTGAATTATTTATGCATGGATGGAAAAATGGATGGATCGATGGATGGATGGATGGATGGATAATTGGACAGATGGCCTGATTGATAATTGACTACGATGTCTGAACTGTTAATCTATTGATTGATTGATTGGTTTCTTGATTGATTGATTGATCGATTGATTGATTGATTGATTGATTGATTGATTTGAATGGTTGAACTGGTGGAAGGATAGATAGATAGATAGATAGATAGATAGATAGATAGATAGATAGATAGATAGATAGATAGATAGATAGATATGGACATATGGATGGATGGAAAGACAGATGGATGGATGGATGGGTGGACATATGGATGGATGGAGAGACAGATGGATGGATGGATGGATGCATGGATGGATGGATGGATGCATGCATGGATGGATGGATGTATAAATGGATGGGTGGATTGCCTGATTGATAATTGACATGGGAGAATAGACAGAAAACAAACTGTGATAGATCAATCTTCATCATCTGATACCGAACACGGAATCATTTCATCATCGGTTCACACATCAATCAAAAAGCGCTTCATGTTCTGCTTCTCCTGAGGCACATAGAAAGAAAAAAACCCTAGTATGATGTTTAAGAGTTCCAATGAATGATTTCGATTCCTGGCTTCCTGTCAAAAATTCTTCAATCGTTCTCATTCGAGCGTCTTCCGAGAAATCCGAACGCGTTTGTGACAGTCACGGGTTTCCAAGAAACCTCACGTTCACGCAACGACTCCCTAATCTCACAGCAATTTCCATAAGAACCAGCAGGGGAACACTGCAAGTCCCACAGTGCTTTGCTAAATGTCAGGCCAAATTAGTGTCTATCAGTGTCCTAAAAGCCTCAGTGGGCAATAAACGGAGTCTGAAAATAAATAAATAAACACAAACAGGCTCAGAAACGATCTTATGTTTCCCTTACGACTATTAAATGTCCCTGGTGAAAGTATTTTTTTGTTTGTTTTGTTGTTGCTTAACAAACCACTTGGAGCCGAATGAGATTTCTCCACACGTCTATTTTTATGTATTCATGCAAAATGGTCCTACCTTTACTGTTCCCATCAGGACCTCTTAGCACAGTGCACTCCTCGATGACTCCGTAGGGCTCGAATAGGCGATACACGTCCTCCTCCGTCTGTTGTTTGTTAAGCATCCCCACAAACAGCTTCCTGTCTTCTGAAACAAAGAGCACACATGGTGTGAAACACGATTCGTTGTTTTCTTTTCTTTTTTTTTTCCTTCCTCCACTTGTTCAGCAGCCCAAGTGCTGGACAGCGCTCTGCTTTCTGGACCGTAGCCACTGAGAGAAAGAGAGAAATCAGGGACTGCTTTGGTCGAACACATTTAGCTCATGGAGTGGAGTGGAGTCTTTACGGACATTGTTTTCCGAGCCAAGGCTGTTCATTTTAATTTGGGTGATAATTAGGTTCGAACCCCTGCTGAAAAAACGTGGCCAGGCCTGTGGGGTGTGTGGAGTGTGTGGAGTGTGTGGAGTGTGTGAAGCGTGAGTACTACGACAATGGATACAAAAATTACTTCCACAAGCATGTTGTCAAATCTATAAAGCCCAGCAATGTTAATATTCTTCAATTCAAATTGTTCAATATAATATTGTACATATTATAGCAAAAGTTTGAGGACACCTCATCATAAGATCTGCTTTTTGAATTGAATCTACAATTTACGGCACAGAGGTTAACATCGAACACTGAATCATTTTCAGCCAATGCGATAACCTCATGCTTGTGTTTTTCTTCTCATGAGGAAAGTCGATGCCACAAATTCCTGATGAACACCTGGCTTCTGGAATATTCCGAATATTTCATATGGGTGAATTGTTCTGCTTGCAAACAGATGCACACTATACATATTCCTCATCCAGTCCCCAGTCACTGTTATAACAACCCTCATTCCTCTACGATCCACACTGATTTCAATAATAACAACGCAGGAGAAAAGAAGCTGGTTAGATATCTAACTGACACCACCATGATTCCAAATGCGTTCCTTCATTCATCTTCAGTAACGGCTTTCACCCGGTGAGGTTTAAAGTTTTGAAAGTCTCATTACCTTCAAATCTTATAGCGAATATGGGAAAATAAAGTGCAATGAAAGATGCATGAATTCTGACACAAAATCCAAAATGACTCGTGTCTCATCTGAGGCTCACCATCTCAGAGCAAATCAGATTTACTACATGCTCAAGGGCTGGTGGACACCTGAGCATAAGATCTCATTCCATATTTAGCTGCCATAATAACCTTTACTCTCCACTGGGGAAGATGTTACATAAGATTTTCCTGAGATTTCTTGGAGATTCCTTTTTCCACTCGTGTGTTAGTGAAGTCAGGTACTGATGTAGGTGAGGTGAGGAGGCCTGGGGTTCAGTCAGCATTCTAATTCATCCCTTATGTGATCAGTAGGGTAGAGAAGAAGCTCTATAGCAGGAGATGTTGAACAGGAGATGGAGCTGGCTTTGTGCACAGGCGGATTGCCATGCTGGAACAGGTTTTGGTCTCCTAGTTCAAGTATAGAAGAAATGATATCCACTAGTGTGTAACAGTGTAGGAACAATCTGAGGAAGAACCTCATATATGTAGAAAACCGAATGCGTTTGGTTCACATGGTGCAGTATGAAGTTTAAAACACAGACATGTTGTGAAGGCATCATCACTGAACCTCCATCATGCCCAGAAGCTCCTGCAGAAGCTTTGACAATGGAAGATCTTCCCACACATGGACTGTTTATCCTCTGTGGCAGGATCAGAGGGTGCTTTTTGAAAGCAGAGGTGATGCACTGTGACATGTGTCACTGTAAATCTTTTGAGAATCAAAATCGAGAGCCGTGAACCAGAAAAGAAAAGGCCAAGCTGGTTCTCCTGCATGCCTCCAGGAGACACCATGAGCTTAAGGTGCTCTAGCAGATGTGTCATTTCTGAATAGTGCCAACCCATCCTTGGGTTCCTCCAGGACATTAACAGATGACCTATACGAATTTGACCTAGAACCTCACACACCTATAGGAGCATGGCTGGAGGTCTCAGCTGTCCTCTTTTGGAATTTTCACTGAGACTTTACTTCCGGCTGAATGGATTTAAGCAGGAATGTGTGTCTTCGCCAGAGCAAAAGGAGAATGAAGATATGGAACAACATCAGCATCTCAGGAGCTGGACTTCAAGTGCAGCACGGAGTCTGAGCAATACACAATCACCATGGGAGCTTCTGAGGGACTTCAGGGCTCCTGACATAAAAGATAATCTTCTATACACATACACACACACACACACACACACACACACACACACACACACACACACACACACACACACACACACATGCTCTTGCTCCCTCACTCTCTCTTTTTTTCTCTTAAACTTACACACACCCACACCCACACACACAAATGGACTCTATCTTTCTGCCTCTCCCAATCTCACATGCACTCATATACACACACACACACACACACACACACACACACACACACACACACACACACACACACACACACACACACACACACACACTTTCTTCTGACAGTAATAATAAATCGGTGCATATATGGAGCCCCATTTGCTGTTCAGGTTGATGTTGCTGAAGCGTTCAGCAACCAAGAGTCACTTGATGCAGATGTTTGAGAGAATCTACAGCAGATCTACAGGCAGATCTACAGGCGGCTCTACAGCAGATCTACATATGGATCTACAGACAGATCTATAGACGGATCTGCAGATGCAAGTAAACATCATGTGATTGATTATTTCCAGCCAGCGTCAATTTCAGCCAACAAAATGTAATTAAGCTGCTGTTAAGACTTGCAACCCAAACCCACCTATCTGTTTCTCGTCCATTTCATTTTGCAGTAAATAAAACACACACACACACACACACACACACACACACACACACACACACACACACACACACACACACACACACTCAACAGCATCAATTTAAAAGCCTGATCGTCATCTCCTTGTCTTTATTTAATGGAGTGTGTTTTGTTCTTCAGTCCTGGTTTCACTGAGGTCCTCTTAATTTTCATCTTCTTTCTAATTGAGTCGAAACTGCGTGCATTTGAATCACTTCCTTCCTCCGTGTCCTTGACGCTGGGCACAGCCTCCACCAGCTGTGCTGCTGCATTCAAAAAATTACACCCATCAAGCCTCATCAGCTTCACCTGCCACAGACCGGCTTCGTTTAATACCTCGCAAAATAAAACAGCATCACGATGAGAACAAAAAAATTGCTGCGCACTCCTGCAGGAGGGATTTTACAGAATAAAGGAAAACAGATCTTCCTTTTTTGGGTTTTTTTTCTAAATATTAACATCCACATATAAACGTCTAATGTACCATTTAGATAATTATTACATCAAGGTGTTTCTGTCTTTATTTAATGCCTGGCTAGCTATCACAAGCTACTTTTTTTAATTTCAATTATATGAGATTATAAAGCGCCCCCTGGTGGTGGCGGCTCCATATTACATCATACTGGTTAACAACATTAACAACCGATGACTTTTATCATAATTTGAAGCCCTCATCCACTTACATTTATCTTATTTATAAAACTAAGCAGATTTGTGGGGTTGAGGGTCTTGTTCAGGAAGTGGCAGGAGTTTGTGTGGCTGAGATCTGAACCTTCGAATCCAAGCTCTAATGCCTTAACCACAAAGCTACCACCTCCTTCTCCTCCCACCTCATTAGCAAGGAAGAGGAACCTTGAGAGGAACAAAACTCCAACACAGGAACTTTATCCTCGTCTGGGTGGATAAAAAATCTGTCTTTAAATCCTCCATAGGATCTCCTTCAACTTGAATTAGGAGACCTAATCCTGTTCCAGCATGATAATGCTCCTGTGCACAAAGACAGCTCCATGAAGATCTGCTTTACACGGGTTAGAGTGGAAGATCTCCTGCTATAGAGCTCTGACTGCACCCCAGAATGTGATCTGAGTTAAGGTTAGTGGCTGTAGTGTCTGGTGTTTAATCAGATAATACACTGATTCAATGTTCAGATGTGGAAAAAAAAATCTTTTTTTCATGTTTTAATGATTTTTAATGATGTGATACTGATTAATGAGGAAACCCTCCAAGTTCTAACTACAATTATAACTTAGAAGTAAATCATGTAAATCATTAGCATGTCCTTAATGTCTTTTGACACTGATCCTGATTGGCTTATATGCAAAATTTAGATCAAATTTATCTTAATGATACAAAATCTAATTATATTGTAATATAAAGTGGTCCAAGTAAGAAACAGCGGTGAACCGGCGACAGGGTCATGGGTCTCAATGATGCACGAGGGGAGCGAAGGCTGGTCCATGTGGTCCGATCCAACAGACGAGCTCCTGTAGCTCACATCACTGATGAAGTTCATTCTGTTAATGATCGACAGGAGACGACTATTTTAGCAGCAAAAGGGGGACCAGCACAATATTAGGCAGGTGGTCATAATGTTATGTCTGATCAGTGGCCAAAAAGTTATTCCTGGTCAGTTTATAAACAGCTTAAACACAAAATCCGTTAATGTGATCGCTTTAAATATGTTTCATCCATGCTTTATAGCTGTTTGGTGGCCTAGAACATGTGAACAATTTGATCTGTGATGCTTTAAAAAATACATGTTGAGGATGAGGTTTTATTTTATTTATTAGCTTTGAGTTAAGCATGTGCAAGCAAAGGACAGAGAGTTCTCTCTATCTCTCTCTCTCTCTCTCTCTATCAATTTATTTCTCTATCTATCGCTTTCTCTATTTTCAGGGGTTTATTAAGTGAATACGCATTTGGCTGTATTTCAGGAAATAAAGCTGTTTTGTTGATGTGAAAGCCTTCAGGGAGTTTGGAGTCTCTAAATTGCCCCCTGAGTTCTGTACATAGTGCATTAACTACAATCCCTATAGGATGGAAATGTCTTATAAACAACTGCATCATGTTTTCACAAATACACCGATATTCCACTAAACCTGTCCATTTTATTACCTGACGCTGTCATGGCTATGTTGGACAGTTCCCCCTCCAGGCCACCAGAGGGCAACCATTATCATGACATTCTGGTTGCCTGGAGGGGAAAAGTACACAAGATAGTATCATATCACAAAGGGAATAAAGGAAGTGGAATAGGGGAAGACTTAGAAAATGAATATTAATTCAAAGTATTTGTGATCTGAATGCAGAGTTATCGCTCACAAGTTGTTGTTTTTTTTACCTTTCTGTTCAGGCCACGCCCACTTTCCCTATAATGCCAGCTGGCGTTTCCTGTATATACACCAAACTGGAAAGGTTCACAATTTTTGATTCAAAGGGTTTTTGTGAGTTGATTTGATTTGCATTGCAATCTTGGATGGAGTAGAGTAGACAAGGCACATGTACGTTTTGAGATGCATTGTGGGATGCCATTAGAAGCCAAAACTCATCTTGGAATCGCTTGCTAATAAAGTGTCCTAGGATCAATTGGGCATTCGGACACACTCGAAAAAAAAAAAAAAAACATCTGAGAAACCTCAATTAGTTTCCTGCACATGGAGCATGGTGTCAATCTCCATCTGATATATGCCAGGCTGAGTATCTTTTTTTTTTAAAGCCATACGAGAGCGAAGGACAACAAGCCTTTAGCGGCTTCCGCCTCGAACAGCTTCAGGGGACCGGAAAAGAAACACTATTACTCTAATAGCGAGCTCTCAGGCAAGTGGAGAGCCACTCTTCATCAGCTGTCAGAGTCCGAGGCGTAAATCCGGCGGATGTATGAAAAAAAATATTAGCATTTTGATGCAGGAGGACAACACGAGCTGACAGATATTAGGTAGCGTTCAGCTGCAAAATGGGCAAAGTGACAAATTGCGGGAGCTTCGCGCTGGCAGGAGATAAAACAACGGCGTCGCGCGAGCGTAACGCGCAGAGTTTGTCGTCTCCTGCCAGCATTGCGTCTGCTTTTAGTCCAATTAAAATAAACACAACGTGTAGACCTCCATCATGTAGCTATGCATAAACAAACAGACAGTCAGGGTGATAGTAATTAACCTATAGCAACACTGAAAAGAGCTTAATCCAATTTATTACAAGCCCCGATCGTGTAGCAGTACAAGAACTAATGAAGTACACTCATCCACTCTGACCTCGGGGTTTATACTTCCTCAGTTTCAACGCCACGTCTCAAAACTCCTTCGGCTGCACTTCCTTTGAATTTCTCCTTCTTTCTCTATCTGTTGTTCTCCTTTTCCTTAAAATCATATTCCAATCCAGAACCTGGAGATTCACTATATGACAAGCCACATATACTTCTTCAAACTCTTACTACAAATTTGGAGAACCAAACCTGCTCCTGTGCACCAAGACAGCTCCTTGAAGATATGTTTTACTTGAGCTCTAACCCTATTAAACATGGTGAATGTGAACGCTGACTGCACCCCAGGCCTCCTCACTTTCTCAGCCACATCTAACTTTAATTACACCCTTGTGGCTGAAGAAATCTCCACAAAATCTAGAAGAACATCTTCCCAGAAAAGTGGATGTTATTCTAAGATAAAATAAGAACGAAGTTTGAAATAGTATGTTTAAGAAGAACATATCAACCAGAAAGTACTTTATTTATGTTTCCACACTGTCACCTTCAAAATAGTCTCCTTACACTGCAATACAGTGCTCCCAGGGTTCTTCTGGAACATGTCCCAGAAGTCAAGCACCTCCTGGGATTTTCGCCGTATCTCTGCAACAGTGTTAAAAAGTCGAGCTGAATCTTCATCTTCTGGGAGAGGGTGAAATCTGCAGGATCTGGTGAATAGGGTGGGTGCGGAATGAGATCATGTGGATCACTCTCCAAGGATCATTATGCACAAACTGCTGAATGGATTCGACATGTTTGGTAGATGAGCTCGTTGAAGGTCTTTCTTGACCTCTCATCGACTTCCAGTGACGTTCTTCGGCTCTTGCAGCAAGTGCACCGCTTGAAACATCGCAGAATTTTACGCATAATTTCACGTTGGTTCGAACTTGTTGTCATAGACGTGATAACGCACATGGGTCAGAACAGCAACAGTTACACCATTAGTCTCGAAACCGTTTGATATCACCTCGTATGGGTTGGAGTAAAAGATCTCCTGCTATAGAGCTCCATCTCTATACGACATGATGAATGTGAGCGCTGACTGCACCCCAGGCCTCCTCACTTTCTCACCTACATCAGTATCTGACTTTACCAACACCCTTGTGGCTGAATGAATCTCCAAGCACAAATCTACACAAAAATCTAGTGGAACATCTCCCCAGAGGATTGGAGGTTAATATAAAATGAAATAGTAGAGTAAATCTAGAATTGGATGTTCAAGAAGAGCATATCAATCTTATGGTCAGGTGGCAACATAGTATAGTTTTGTGCATATTAAATGTAAAGGGATTAAATCTGTGAATTCTCAGGTCATGTGAGAACCTCACTGCTCCTAATGGCTCAAAGCCGTTCTGTGTTATTAGATCTGGGGGGGTTTATTTTGTTTTTTGTGCGTCCTGCTAAAAATCGTGCCTCCGCTGTTTGTCAATACGAGGCTCCTTAAATGGACAAACAGGGAGCAGTCATTGCTCTGCCTAATGGCCAAGTTTCATCATCATCCTTTTGAGCTGTACTTTTTACAGTCAGTCACCATCCAGAAGCGCCTTGATACGAATACCGCAACTCATCCATCACCAAGCAAGCAGTCTACTGGGATGCATCAGAGTCCAAGTGATTTCACACACACTCACTCACACACACACATATATATACACACATCACACACCCACACACAAGCCTGCCAAACATTTCATCCAAACTGTGCAATGCTCCGTGCTGTAGCAACCATTGCATCATCTTGCACCAGGGTTTCGGAAAAAGAGCGAAAAAAAGGAATCACACACAGATCACTCTCGGCAAGTGGCTCAGACGTTCCTCCACCGCTCGATCCGACCAGGTAAAAAGAAAAGAAAATCACAGCCCGGTTTTTCTCTGAAAAGACGCCTGACATGGAAATTCAAGCTTTTCGCATCAACACGTACTTCACCGCTCACGTTTTTTTTTTTTCTTACTATTCCCCAACCGGTCCACTCCCTGCTGCACCGTCGGTCACGTGACCAGAGGCGGCTCCAGCACCTCGAATAAACAACAAACTTCACAATAAACTCAATGGGGGAATAAAAGGAGGTGAAATGGAAAAAAAAACGTTTTATCTCTGCCCTACTTCACTACGGATTTACACTAAATGCCATAACAGGTGTGAAATATGACTAAGGCTTCGACGTAGCGCCGTACGGCCCGTCCCGTAAATCTCCAGCCTGTCACGTGACGTTTGTATGAGTGCTGTATAAACATTTACGCCACTGCAATAACTATTTAATATCCATTGTCTGCCTTCAGGCTGCTGCTGATGTTGGGGGCTTGTGATCAGTTCTCATGTGTGGATCTCTTTTTTTGTTTTTCCGTATCGTCAATAATTCAGATTTCCTAATAAGTCCACAGATCCAGAATCATAGGCATTGATCAGAGCGTCCGTATCGAAAACATTTCTTTCCATTTATTCCATTTCATGTTTTCAGAGTGTTTTTTGTGTTTATAAATTGCGAAAGCCAGAAAACCGACTATATGATGAAAATAGGAAAACATTCTTCATAATACCAACAACCTTCTTCTTAAACATCCCATTCCACATTTAGTCCCTATTTCCTCTTATAATAACCTTCACTCTTCTGGAAAAATGTTCCTCCAGATTCAGTCACAAGGGTGTTACAGAGCAGCTCCATGGCAGAAGATTTTCCACACTCTTTCAAGCCATGTAAATCAGATCTTCATGCACTAGGCTTTGTGCACAGGAGCATTGTCATGCTGGAACAGGTTTGGGTTTCCTAGTTCAAGTTAAGGGAAACTTCAGGCAACTGCAAACCAGAGTCATCCTATACAATTGTTTGGAGAACAACCGAATATGTCTGGAAAAGCCAGACGTCCAGATACTTTTATCTATAAATTGTATGTTACAAAAAAAGAATTAAGCGTAAAAAGCTGCAGGAACTGTACATCGGTTCGTCGATTCTTGGTACCTGCCTGCTCAAAGTCACAGCGGTTTATTTTCTCCAGTAGATACTTTTGTAAAACTCGATTTGTTGGAAAATTCATCAGACATCAACGAGCAAAAATAACTGGACGCCAAACAGAATTATGACCTTGCGTGGTAATTGAAGGATAAAAAAACGTCCCAACTAGACCTCAAACGTGATCAGACACACTCCAGGCTTAAAGCCGAATACAGATACCATATCTGAAGCCCTGAACAGATCCAGATGCAGATTGCTTCTGCAGAGAGTTTTGCTCGCTTTACAACATTCTCATCAATCGCTTTATTTTAAAGTCCAGAGAGACACGAAATTGGAGCAGCTTCAAGAAGAACGAGGCAAGAACGAGGCTGGTGCTGGAGATGAAAGCGTCCAAGCCTGTATTTAAAAAAAAAAGGAAAAAAAAGACCGTAGGCTATATGTTTGAAAGCTGTTCGGTTTCAGCATGTGGGAGAAAACTAGTTTGTTGGCGGGTTAGAAAAAAATTCTAGAAAGCCAGTCAAGATACCAGAAATTCGAACCTTCTGAAAGAGAGACTAGTACACTTTGTAACTTACGACCTTGGACCCAAGTGGCCACAGTATACTGTACTGTGGAATGATAATCCATATTCAGTCATATTCAGAGTTCACTCAGTGTTCACAACCTTTACTCCAAACATTCCATCCTTCATAGTTATGTATGAAGGGAAAACTCCCAAAAGTGATATATCTATACACATAATTCCATAAATACATAAATACATATATGTAAGGTGATGATCCAGGTGTAGGTGTGAGGTGTTCCAGGATGTTAGTGTAGCTATAGAGATGAAGAAGGTCCTGAGGTTATATCATGGTCACATCCCAACATTGAGAAGTTCAAGCTGTTATTGATGATTGCAGATTAAAACTGGATTAAAATTATGCATTTTATATGCAACTCATTACAGCTACAATTCTGCTGCTCCGAATCACACACCGAGATAAAGTAGTGCCAGAAGATCCACAATGAAGCTGTTGGAGTAACTCCTGGTGCTGTTTTGCGTTTTGGTTCCCATTTGAACTTTTTCTTAGAAGTTTATCAAATTCATCTTGTGCCTCGTGCTGTGTATGAAAATCTACATATTTACCAAAGAAGTTACACCACATGGAAAACTTCTCCATAGAGCTCAGTGATTTCATTAGGAAACATGTACAATATCTGTGGATGGAACTGGAACTAGATGTTACTATGGTTACAGGTGTTTATAAGCAGTGAATTCATTTAGATTCAACTGACAAACGCAAACTATTAACACTCTGAACTCACACCTGAACTTCCAGCCAATCACAATCCACTATTCACACCTGAACTCCTTTCAAACAATCACAATCCACTATTCACACCTGAACTCCTTCCAGCCAATCACAATCCTCTATTCACACCTGAACTCCTTCCAGCCAATCACAATGCACTATTCACACCTGAACTCCTTCCAGCCAATCACAATCCACTTTTAATATAAATGACAGTAAATGTGATATTCCTGAGATTATGCCTCATACCATTGAAAATCCCAGGAGCCTAAAACACAAGTGCTGCATGTTGATCGAATCTTCTCTCGTCTTCTCTAATCCTGCTTCAGTCTTCTGGAAGATCCTGTGCTGCAGCGATATTGCAGGTTAAGCGAGATGTCCATCATTCCGAAAAACACACAGCCTTGTTTTTTCCATACGGCTGATTTAACACCGAGGTACACCGACAACTCAGCAAAAACCCGGAGCTTTTTTAAAACGTCACCACTTTATCATCATTCCAAATCATCACAAACGATGAAAAGTTGCGTCTTAGTTTTTTTGGCGTTGTTTTAGAACCTCACCCCAGATGCCTGCTCGATTTACGTTTGACAGGAACACCTGTGCTTCTGTGCGCTTATTGGAGTTATCACTTTTGTCTGCGTCGATTGTTTTTTTTTTTTTTTGGTTGTTCCAGCAGAGCATCGTTTCTTGTTAGTGTCCCATGACAAATAGAAAAGAAAGGGAAGAAAAAAAACGTATCGATTCCAAAAATTGATTGGTACAAATAATAACGACGTGACTGAAAGCTTCACGTACGTGTGCCTCATCATGCATAACATAAACTCGAGTTCATTACAGCTTTTATACTTCTGAAGGAAACAGACGGCAATAAAACAACATTTTTTCAAATACACGATACGACCAAAAGTTTGTAAAAACCTGAGCAGTGAACATCCCGTTCCACATTTAGTATTCATTTACTGTTATAATCACCTCCACTCTTCTGGGAAGATGAAGTGAGGAGGTTCCTGGGGTGCAGGTTCACATTCACATTCATTATGTTCAAAAGGGTTGGAGCTCCATAGCAGGAGATCTTCCACTCCAACCCATGTGAAGCAGATCTTCATGCACAGGAACATTGTCTTACTAGATCACATTTTGGTCTCCAAATTAAAGCGGAATGAAAATTCACTTCTTTGCTACAGCATCTAAAGGCGCCTGATACAAACAGTAGTTTGAGGTAACGGTTTGAAGAAGAACCACATAAAGGTGGAAAAGATGGGTGTCCTAATACTTTTGACCAAACACTGTATGTATATACTAGTAGCATGCATTATAATCAGTTACAACACGGGTCTGATCTCACATCTAATCTAGTTTTCACTTCCTTTTTACTACACACTTTTACTACACACACACACACACACACACACACACACACACACACACACAAATACAGGTGTCTAGAAGGGTCTGTTTGTTCCTTCTTGCCGATGAACGCTTCAGCTCAGAGATTACGCTTCCCTGGCAGTTTCCATTTTTTTTTTTCTAACGCTTATTAAAAATGGATTAGAGAGAGCAGGAAGGAAGAGAACGAGGGAGGGAGTGAGAAAAAGAGAGAGAGAGAGAGAGAGAGAGAGAGAGAGAGAGAAGACTCATTCCCTCCTTATCCCAAGCTTCATCTGTGAGCTTCGACAGGCCCATTTGTTTTCATTTACAGGATGTTTTGTTCGATATCTAATGAAATACTGTAACTATCTATATATCGAACAAACCGTCAGCCGTGATGTCTGTAATTGGTCACTGGCTGTCATTTCACTCCACAGCTTTCCTGTTTCACCCCCTCTGTGGTTGTTTGATTACATTTGTGCTGTGTGTAATAACAGAGGCAAATGCCTCCTAATACCCCCCCGACCACCCCACCCCCACCCCCACTGCCTGCTCAGGATATTTACTGAGGGGAAAATAACGTTCTCCAGGAAAACCTATATATAAATATATTAGGGCTGTCAATCAATTAAAATATTTCATTGCGATTGTCATGAGTTAACTCGCGATTAATCACACTTTTCTATTTGTTCTAAATGAACCTTAAATGAATACTTTGCAAGTTTTTACTCTAATAAACATGCGCATGGCCAAATATTGATGCTTTATGCAAATGTATGTTTATTTTTAAAAGTATTTAAAGTAAACGTTTTTTAAATGACGTAAATGATCGAAACAACAGACGGAACTTTTGCCATGTTTCCACACGGACGGTTTTAATTGCCGGATGTGCGCGTCACGGTGGATTTTGGTGTTGATTTGTGATTTGGTGCATAAAATAAATTTACAGTAATCAAATTTTTGTAATATTGTAGTAATGAAAGGACATCGTGAATGAATGTGTGTTTGGTTGAAGGTTTTAATTTCGACTCTTTTCTTTTTATTAATTGATATTTGTAATAAAAATGGTCAAACTGACATCGTGCGTAAATACAATTTGTGCCGTTAAGATTAATTTTAACAGTCCTAATATATATATAAATACTGTATATATATGCGATATGATTCACCCTCATTATGCGATCTGATTTCGATTTGATTCAACAAAATCTGATGCTCTGCAATTCAATATGGTACTGATAGTTCACTTTTATTTCTTTTGTTCAGACAGACAGCAAATCATCAATTTATTTTGATGCCTTCTGACTTTTATTGCATGGCCTTTTTACACACATGCCTTTGTAGTGAAATAAATATCTAAAATAAAACTAGACGTTCTTTTCCTGTTGTGTCTGCAGGAAGTTACAGCTCTACCTCTGCCATGTTAATCTGTATTCTATGTGACTCTCAGGACACGCCCTCGTTCTCCGTAGTGTTGTGATACGTCATAATCACGTAGCAGCAGCGGTGTTGAGAGAACGCGCTCGAGTATAGCAACAACTCCACTACTAATAATATATAAAAAAAATCCTTTTTTAACGATGCAAATGTTTCAAAAACGGCGCATTGTGATACAAATGCCTACTCGTATCCAATGCACAAATCTTTTTAGTATATATCTCGTTAATTGTCTCGGTAGCAATATATATTGTATGACGTAACGAGGTGTAACGCCACCATCGGTTTATTATCCCACATTGACGCCTGAGAATATTCCTTCACCCGACGAAAGCGTGGCTTGTTACGGTGCCGTATTACAGAATAAATCCCTACTCAGACTAATAGAGCTGAGACCTCCTGCGTTTCATTTCACCTGAAATGAGCACGCCATCAGAGATAACCTGCAGGATAAGCCGATGATGAAACCTGGAGGAAATTCAAGGAACGGGTGGTTATTTCATCATGAGGACAGGTTTGGTATTTGCCCCACAAATCAGTTTTCATTTGGTTTTACATACTTGATCTCGTCAAAAAAAAAAAAAGAGCTCAAGGGTTGCTTTCTTTACTTTACTGATGCGGCTTTTGAATGCTGAATCCAAATATCCTGGCGTGAGCGCGCCTTCTCTCGAAATAGATGAGAAAATCTAAAAAAAAAGCTCTCCTCTTCTTTCTCTCTCTTTCTTTCTCGCAACACCTTGTATTTTATCCCTGAAAACCCTCTGGAGGAAAGGTAATATATCATCAGTAGAATAGGATTTTAAAATGCCAAAACGCTCCAGAAATGCAAACGTTTATGCAGAACGGCTGCACACCTGAGTGGAGCTTTAACAATAAGCTATTACTCCGGGTGTATATATATATATAAATATATAAATAAATATATAAACAGTATATAGAGTGTGTGTGTGCTGTTTGCTCGTCAGCGGCTGGAGGAAAGTTTTAATCTTCTCAGCGCTCTGTCAGCACTTTATTAAGAACGAGGCATCTCAGCAGCACCGATATGACATGAGTGACAGGAAGCAGGACAGGAAACAGGACAGGAAGCAGGACACTGGGGGTGGGTGGGGGGGTGATGTGTCATATTCTTCGGTGACGTGTGAGAGATTATCTGAAATGAGTTTTGTCAGTTCATTGCTGATTAGTTATTGTACACAATTAAAGATCCCTGGAGAGCCCTGAGCTCAGACGTCTTGAATCCACCTCATAAACCCACAGACAGAGAGAGAGAGAGAGAGAGAGAGAAAGAGAGAGAGAGAGAGAGAGAGAGAGAGAGAGAGAGGGAGGGAGAGAGGAAGGGAGAGGGAGCATATGGCAATGCAGCGTACTGTACTTTACTCAGAAATTAACAGAAAGACAAAATAAGAGAGACAGAGACAGAAAGAGATAGACAGAAAGAGAGAGAGAGAGAGAGAGAGAGAGAGAGAGAGAGAGAGAGAGGGAGAGAGAGAGATGGAGACCAAGAAAGAAAGACAGAAAGAAAGAAAGAAAGAAAGAAAGAAAGAAAGAAAGAAAGAAAGAAAGAAAGAGGGGAAGAGATAGAACTAGATAGACAGACAGAGTGAGAAAAAGGGAGAATAGAGACCAAGAAAGAAAAAAAGAAAGAAAGATAGAAAGAAAACCAGAAAAACAGGCAAAGACAGAGAGAGGATAAAAAAGAGAGACAGACTAACTAACAGACAGACATAAAGAGACAAACAAAGAGAGACAGCGAAAAAAACAGAGTCTGAAAAAAGAGACAGTGAGACAGACAATAGAACGAATGACAGACAGACAGACAGACAGACAGACAGACAGACATAGTCTGATCCAGACTGAGATGCCGAGACTGAAAGTGAAACGAGCAAAAAATACTTTCCTTTCATTTATAAACAAACATTAATGTCTTCAGTAGGATTTCTGCATCTCCATTCTGTCTGTGTTCATATCACTTCCTCTGTCACACATGTGGAAACATCTGGATATAAGATAAACCCTCTGCATATAGCATTACTGGGAATAATTTTAAATCTCACACAGATTTGTATCGTGTTCACTGTAATTATTTAAAGATTTTATGTTTCACACGTTCACTGTTACAATTATCCAGTTTTCCATCCAAATCATTTAAAGAGAATTATTTTATATATTTAATAAAGAAAATCGTCTCATATTTTCATACTCGCTGTTCCCTCAGTACACCTATACTACAGCTATCCGGAGACATAAAGACGTGTCCCTCGTGAGCTGATGGGATACGCCACGATACCAAGCTCCAGCTTAATAATAAGAATGATAAGAAGAAGAAGCACTGAAGACATGGAGCTTCAGTGGAAGCTGTGCTGAAGGCAGCTGAGATGTTTCAACGGTTGCGATTGCTACCGTTTTATCTCTTCTGCTGTCTGAAATAAAGGGACGGAAGGATGGAGGGAAAAGGAGTGAGGGAGCAGCGGGTGAAAAACGAATGGCGCAAGAACAGGAAATAATGGGGCTCTGTTTTTTCTTCTGCTTCAATTTAATTTGCAGCCAGTGACCTAAAGGTAAGGAGGGGAAATCGATGACAGGGTGAGAGGGTAAAGGATTAGAGAAGAGCAGCAGAGGCAGATCTTTCCCTTAAGCCCAGGGGGGATCTGTCAACCTCGCAACGTCCGAGTGACGTTCCTGCTCGTTCGGTCCCGACTTGTGGACTGACATTGTTTCAGAGCTTAAATGAAACCCCTGAACCGCAACGTTACCTGCGATTAATACGCTCCCGGGTGCTTCAGGGTGAGAATGCTGTGATTGATCCCACTTTATTGCGGTTCAGACGGGGAACGAAATGCAAGTGCGAGTGACCTTCAGTGACCTTTCCTGCCAGGGAAAAGAAAACCAGCTTCTTCAAACGCAAAGCGTCCAATATGTCCTGCAATCAACCCAGTCTGAGCTTCTATTCCATACTCTTCATGCAAAGAAACTTGTTTTGCTCAAAACAAGTACATTTACAGAAGACCAGCTTCTCTTAAAGATCATCATAGATCTGACAACCTTCAGTTTCTCCTTCATGTTCACTTCCTGTACAAATATGTATGTAACCTAAATGAATACTCCAAAAAAATGAGGCAACACAATTTTCAGTTTTGTAAAACAAGTGGCAGCACAAGGCTGCACGCACAGTCACAGGGAGCACTGACTTTCATAAGCCAGTGTGCAACTGCTGCTAATTTGACTACGTGCGATGCACTGTCTCCTCCTCACACGTGAGTTTCTCACCAGAAACAATCCGATCTTACCTCCGCCCCCACACTACTCACCATTTTAACACCCTTGCGGAGATCCAGCACAAACCGCAGAAGCTGCTTTGAAAAGAAGACTTCACTTATATGAAATATTTGAGATGTTCCAGAAGCAGAAGAAGAAAACTCTCAAGAAGAGGTCATGGTGTTGATTGAAGATGGTTCGTTTCGAAATATGCAATCTCGTTAACCAGAGTACAGTAAATTCGATACTAAAGATAAACAATTAGTAAACGCAATTGACTGGTTTTTCCATGTGGTGTCTGTTAATTCATCCTCTATTTTTCTCTGTATAGAGTAGTGTTATATGGCCATATTTGAGGCCATCGGTTGGACGGCTTGGATCATGGATCATAAGCACATCAGCAGATCTATAACAGAACGACTAAAAAAGAACAGGATTATGGTCCTGCTATTGGCCACTCAAAGTCCAGACTGAACTGCTGAGGAAGGACCTGGAGATAGCTGTGTATAACCAAACGCCTATGAAGCTCAATCAAGGTTTGAAGCATGAACCGGGGATTTGCAGCGTTACAAACATACACCTGTGTGTGTGTGTGTGTGTGTGTGTGTGTGTGTGTGTGTGTGTGTGTGTGTGTATACCCTCAGCTGTTTATCTGTTTGGATGAGCCTTCATTGTTCCAGGCAGTGTAGACCTGCTCAGACATTTTGAGCAATAGGTCCTGTGTCTACTATATATGCAGGAAAGGCAGTTGAAGGTCAGGATTGCATAGGAGATGTATGCGTGTGTGTGTGTGTGTGTGTGTGTGTGCATACTGCAGGTTCGGTGTCTGTAAATTTATTACCGGACATGTGAGAGCAGCATTAAGGCCCCACTGCGATACTTGAAAGTTGTTGGGGGGGGTGTATGGGGGGTTGGGGCTGTAAGGGGCAGCTTGCAGGCTACATTATACTATATGGGTTCTTACGTTTCTGTCACTTTTATCTTTAAAACAAGGCTTTCAAGCATGTGATGTGTGCGAGGCGGTCAGAGTGGAGAGACCTCCAGCTCTGAAGCGGCTCAGGAGGAAATGGAGGCGGATTTCAGCAAGGCCGTGACTCCGACTCCAAATAGGATGGAGTGCTGGGGGGTGGTAATGTGGTGGTGGTAGTGGGGGGGCTTAAATAGGCCAATAGCTTAGTTTTTTTTTTTGAAGAACAGAAGATGTTTTTTCCCCCCTCTTTCATAAATCCACATTCAAAACATTTCAAGGTCAGGGTGACTGTAGAATTCTCGCTTTGGTTTTCTCTCTCTCTCTGTTTTATTCTCCGAATCGGAGCCGTTACGCGCTCGAAAAGGCGTGACTGTACACGACATTAGCAAATCATTCCACCTCTTAGAGTCGCTACTCAGTGAAAAACACCACCTAAAATGCATTTCCGTTTCTTTAGCTCTGTCGCAGAGTTTTCCTAATCTTGCTTTGAAGCATAATTTTAGTGGATTTTTTCTTTTTTGGCTGATAATGTTCACTTGCTTATGAGTCGTTCTCTAATCCCGATGGACCCTCCTCCTCCTCCTCCTTTTCCTCTTTCTCATGGAAATGTGCTCTGAACTGGAGCCAGCGTTGGATAGATCATCACAGAGAAATTATGCAACCCCCTGCCCCCCTTAGACAAAGGGCTGCCTTCATAGGTAGTGACAACCTTGTGATTTTTGGCAGTGGCTTCTTTCCTGCCGTCTTTCGATCATCTCTAAACCGTGTCATGTCAGATATACAGGGTGATATAATCAAGATGTCACCAAGATACAAAGAGTTTCAGCAATCACCAGTTTTGCAATTGGAGACAGAGCTTCGGATCGCACTCATGTCACAATAAAAAAAGTAAATTGTTTATTTCATTATCAGGATCATCAAAAAAAAAAAAGAAAAAAAGAAGGAGACGAATATAATCTGTTTTTGTTTTCAGTTTTTCAGTACTGATTTCCAAAAACATTCGGAATTCAGAAAAGACCAAAAACGTGTTCTTAAATAAAGAAAAACTACAATACAAGGAAAGAGGAAGAGAATGTGAACACTGACTGCACCCCAGGTCTCTGCACCTTACCTTCATCAGTACATAACTTTACTAACACCCTTATGACTAAATGAACCTCCACTAAAATCTAGTGGAACATCTTCCGAGAAAATTGGAGCTTACTATAAGAGCAACTGGGGAGTCTTTGATAGGAGAACACTCTGTGTGAGGATGGTTCCACCTCAACAGCCTAAAGATCCATGAAGTTACTGAACAATTTAAGAACTTTAAGGATGGATTTGGACTGTAAGTAATATCAACAGTCTGCTACAATGTGCTCAGAACCATGGACAGTTCCACATTTAAGTGTCCTTGACTGAACAGCTCAGCTCAGAAATGATGGAACTGTAATTAATGGACACCCAGATAAGTCTGGTTCCTCTCAGGAAATCTCAGGAAGTTTTTCCTTTACCACATTCATTACTGACTTACTCATTAGGGATTACAATTACAAGGAACAAACTTATAGGCACTTATAGGCACTAAACTTATACATTCCTACATCTTCTACGTTAAAATCTTCTACAAATGAAAATTCATTAAATGGAATTAATACATTTTAGTATAGGATGTTCAAAAAGCACAAACCAATCTCATGCTCATCTCAAACATTTGTCCAAATAGTGTGTTTTATAGATTTATCATCTCACCAAACGTAATTTCAATATATTTGGGCATGTTGGTTTTATATATGTAGCACAGGTTCTTTTTTATTCTAACTGCCTTTTTCTCTTGAGGATATTTCACGTTTCACACCAGAGTTCGAAAGGCAGCACTTTAAGCGAACAAAACATGTTGGATACATTAGCAGGTTACGACGGCAGATTGCTGCACTCCAAACAACACCACATAAGCCCTAATCTGAATGAAACCAAATGGTGCATAAAGGCAGCTGTTGGAACACACTGCGAGATCGGAGATTTCTTTCAAACTGAGCATGCTCGAGATGTTTTGTGTCTCACACCACTAATCCCCTGCTGCAGAACCCGTCACCGATGTCACAGTTTTCACCTTCAGCGGTTTTCGGAGCTACCTATCCTGGCACAAAAAGAAATCATCTACTATATCTCTTTACCATGACACAAATGTCCTTGACTCATAAGCAGCAATAGCTGGAATGTGTTTAGTTTTGGTTGCAAAACATCAAAGAGACTCGCAGCTTACTTTCAAGTAGTTTTAGGCCCGAGGCGAAAGCAAAAGGGTTCTGAAACTGCTGTTCCGTATAAATAGTTTGGCTTTCTGAGCTTAGGCTCCCTGCGAATTTCATCCGTGCTCCTTTGCCTGCCTGATACCACCAGCCCAACCCCACATCACCTAGAGCTACCATTGGAAAATCACTTTCTAATAATAGACCTGTCAATCACACTACGACGGCTTTGATCAGCGGCACCCAAACTGAAGACGCTCATGCTTTAAAAGTGGTATAATGTATAGAAAATACAACTGAGATGGCTTAACACATCAGAAACATCTTAACAATCTTCAACGTGCTGATGCTGAGTGGATAGTTTACTGTATAAAAAAACATGATTGTGATTACATGTGGGCAGAAGAGCTGTAAAGGCATGTGTTTCTTAACAACACTAGCGAATAAGCTCCAAGCAGCTTTACAAAGATAACAGCTTGTATGAAAGAGTAGTTTGTTCCTTAAAATTGAAAGTTTATCCCTAATGAGTGATCCAGGGGCGACTGTGGTAAAGGGAAAAACTCCCTGAAAATTCATGAGGAAGAAACCTTAAGACTCGAAATGGAACCTCATCCTCAACACTAAATGTCTATTCATTACAGTTCCATCATTGCTGAGGTGATTAAAGTTCAGTGATTGCCGCTTAATTGAAAAACTGTCCATGGTCCTGAACCATTGTAGCAGACTGTTTATATTAATTACAGTCAAATCCATCCTCACAGTTCTTTGACTTGCTCAGGAGCTTCATGGATCTTTAGGCTGTTGATGTGGAACCATCCTCAGACAGAGTGGCCTCGAAATGAAGAGCACTCCATCCAGAGGTAGGATGTCAAGATAAAAGGGGTAGATCTGAAAAGAAGAGACTATTGGCCACACACACACACACACACACACACACACACACACACACACACACACACTATAATACACACAAAAAATTTATTTATTTTTAATTTCTTTGCATTACAGCACCTTTCTGTTGAACAAATGTCAATTAATTAATAACTCTGAAAGTTCCCCAGACCTCTACATTCGGCTTTAGTGATGTGCATCTGAGGCAGATGCGATTTGCATAGCCACAGATATGATACATTAAAGATCCATATGAAGCAACTGCCGATGCGATACGATACGATTCCCCCCATTACGATCCGATTTCCATCCGATTAAAAAAATGCTCTGCAATTCAATAGGGTACGAATAGGTCACTTTGATTTGTTTTGTTCAGACAGACAGAAAACCTTCAATTTACAAAAGTGCCTTCTGACTTCTTTCGCATGGTCCTTTCACACACACGCCTTTGTAATGCAAAAAAGATGAAATAAAACGAGCTCTTCATTCCCTGTTGTGTCTGCAGGAAGTTACAGCTCTACCTCTGCCATGTTAATCTGTATCCTATGTGACTCCCAGCACACGCCTCGGTATCCGTAAAAAATTTCAGTCACAAATTATTGGTCAATAAATAATAAAAGTAAAGCGCATCTACTGATAATAATATATAAATCCATCGTGTTTTACCTATGCACATACTGTATGTTAACAAAACAATGCCAAATTCGCACACTTTTTAAAATCAATGCAATCTTTTCTTTTATCTTACCATCACTACTCGGCTTCTCTCGGCCAGGACACGCCCACATAACGCGGCTTCATCAGCCAACGTTTCTCTCACGGTGACATGAAAAAAGCAACACTTGTTTTTCTCCTCTCTTGACTTTGACCAATATTGGGTAACACACACACAAACACACACACACACACACACACACACACACACACACACACACACAAACACACACACTATATTCTAGCTGTAGAACTTTAATGAACGGTTTTGCTGCGATGCGCTGCCTGCTTGGTTGCTCTAATGAGATCCCTAACTGTTCCTGCCATCTGCCAACCTGGAGACATGACATTAGCCATTCAGCCTGCCTGCACTCGTCCATTTATGTACACTCCATTCGCTGAAATCGACTAAAAAGCCAAGCAGTTTTTGTACATAACTCCGCTTCAAAAAACCTCAGCAAAAACAGTGCTTTATATCTCATGAGATCACAAAGCTGCCCCGAGACAGAACACGCCTTCATCCGTTCGCTTTTATTTACTCTATTACTTCTTACACAACACATTTTTCAGCAAAAAAAAAGGTTATCCTGTCGAGACAGTGCTACGGTCCGTATTATGAATCTTCCTCATGAAAATTTTAGACCTTCATAAAAAAAGATGCAAGGATCCAAAACCACCTTGAGGTGTACCAGCTCCAGTTGGATTCCACCTCATGAAAAATTTTGAAGGACTTTAAGGATTAACAACCTGTTAATCGATACTCAAAATAACCTTCTACATATGCTGTGTCTCCATCATTAAACATTTAGAGGTTCTGGTATGGAGGAGTTGGTGTTGAATCTGAAACAATGTCAGATTATGAGCTTATTCATGAGTTGCTCAGGTGCTTCTGGATCCACATCTCCAACTGACTGCAGAAGACGGTAGAAAGAACATTACTTATATTCACAAACGTCTCATTACAGGGATTTCGGTACGGTGCAAGTAAAATAATAATCCTTATTTCACCTGAGGAATGTAGTTACAATTTACATGTTATGTACAGCTTCAACTCTTAAAAGGAGAAATTTTTCACTCGCTGTGTTTGTGATGTGGCAATGATTTAAAATCACAATCGTTTTATCACCCAGATGAGGATGAGGTTCCCTGTTTAAGTCTGGTTCCTCTCAAGGCTTCATCCTTATACCATCTAAAAGAATAAAATAATAGAAATAATATAAAAATTTAATTAAAATTAATTGATTATTCAATGGACTGTGTTTTCAGCCCCTAAAAGAGATTTTACAATTCAGGACACAACCCTTTTTTCCATGAAGGGTCCCCAAGATTAGAAAATATTAGTGAGATTCTAAAATGTCGGTGCACCGGCCCCCTTTTTTCTTTTTTTTTCTTTTAAAATTTGTCTTACTTTGCCCTAGTTGTGACAGCGTGAAGCGTCCGGCAAGGCTGAGCTTTAGATAAAAGTCGTCTGTAGCGTTTCAGGGGCGAGCGGCTGTCAGCTCGACGCTGAGGTCACGTCGTGATTGAGGGGAGAAAAAGACAGTGTGATTGACTTGCTGCTTAAGGAGGAGTTGAGACGGCCGGTCGAGCTCGAGTTCTCTGAGAAACACACTGTCCTTCAGGAGAAAGTAGAACTCCGAGCTGCTCTGTGGGATGGAGGAGGCGCCTGATCTCCTTGTTTCAATGCATATTTCTTTCTCTAGAGTGTATGGAGTATGTGGACAAAAGAAAAAGTCAATATATGCTGTGATAATAACCTCCACTCTTCTAAGATGATGTTCCACATGATTGTTTGAAGATTTGTGGAGATTCATTCAGCAAAAGCTGCTCTCTCTACAATATATGGATAACGATTTATGGACACCCGAGCATAAGATTCCTTTTTTTTAACCTCCAATTCCACATCTAGTAGAGTTAGTGGAGATTTGTGGAGATTCTCTCAACCACAAAGGTCTTAGAAAGGTCAGGTACTGACAGTGGTGGGCGGTGAGGGTCAGTAAATCCTTCTCTGCTGGACTAAACACTATCAGAAACACTGACCTACATTTACAACCTAAATTTTAATATTTGTTCCATGAAATTGTATTAATTTATTTCCAGTTTTTTCTCTTCATTTGGTAGCGTTTCTCTCGGCTGCACTGCTTCAGTACGTGGATGTTAGATTTTTTGTCCAATCAGATTTCATCCTCTATGTTCTGCCATGTCAATCTAATCTGCCCAGAGCCTTCAGAATCAGTACTGCTGGCCTTTTAATCTTAGAGAATATTACCAACAGTTTTACCTCTATATGTGAAATATCTCTCTCTCTGTAATGCCACGTGTTGTTATATTGTGTTTTTGTATATTATTGATGTTTTTTATAACTGTGACGTGATAGTGGTGGTATTAAGAGCTGGATTAAGTCGAGGTACGTCCCCAATAAAGGCCCAGATACCAAATGCATGGCCCGCCACTGGGTACTGATGATGGTGAGGTGAGAATGCCTGGGGTGCAGGTTAGAGCTCTACAGCAGCAGATCTTCCACTCCAAACTTAGTAAACCATATCTTGGAGAAGTAATCTTTTTGGAGTTGTGCTGTTTGCTGATCTCTACACCAGTCTGGCTAGCAGCGTAGTGCATTCGAGCGTCTCACGCACACCAAAACAATCCCAAACTCATTAAGGATATCCTCCTTCTGTCTTAGATCCTTTCTTCCCCACGAGGGAGAACAGTGGAAATAAAGCTTCCAGACTGGGATGTGATTAAACCCGGTTTCCTTTCAACCAGCTTGAATTTCCATAATCTCATCTTAATTGATGGATTTGTCGGAGGATCTCTGAGAGCCTCGGTCCAGTATGCACTCATGATTTATTTAGCTGAGAGAAAGATAGAGAGAGGGTGGTGATGGTGGTGGTTGTGATGATGTTCGAGAGAGATTTCTATCCTTCTTTAATGCATTTATATGCTCCAGACCGGCCCTGACAAAGAGAGTCGGCTGATCAGCAGCGACCTGTTCGTCAAGAGGAATCTCCAGACATTTCCCGATCACCAGGTCATACATAATTACAATGTTTGCACATGTTCTCCAGCTCATGTTGGCTTTCTATCAATAATGCAGTATGCAGCAGATGCATGGTGGAGTCAGAATGTTCAGACTGGATTGTCTGGGAGCATTCAGGAGAACCGAGAACCTCGGGATAGTCTCATAAGAAGATACTAAAATGATTACTGAACTGTGAGGGGGGCACTAACTTTTGTGAGATATTGTATATACTGTATTAAATTCTGTGAATATATTTGCATATTTATCTGCACTTTTCAATTTGCACAATTGCTACTATTTGCACCTCTGGTACATGCGAAACTGCATTTTGTTGAAGCCTATCTACCAGGGTTTATTATACAGGGTATAGACAAATATTTTGGGACACCTGCCATTTCCGGCTAAATGTGTAACTTTCCCTCTTCTAGAAGTTTACTGAACGCTGACTGCACCCTGAAGCCTCGTTACTTTCTCACCTACATCAGAACCTGACTTTCCATAACACCCTTCTAGCTGAATCAATCTCCACAAAATCGAGATAAACATCTTCCCAGAATTGTGGAGGTTATTACAACAGTAAATGTGGACTAAATGTGGAATGGGATGTTTAAACAGGGTTTATGTTCCAGTGTCCACAGACTTTTTTCCATATAGTGTATATGCATTATGGACCTTAGAAAAACATGGCTTTGACTTATATGCGCAATACCAAAAGGTATAAATTAGTAAAAAATACACAAATACTAACGTGAGACAGGTGCACACACTCAGGTAACGGAAAAGCAACAGGTATTTGTAGCTGGTTCTAGTAAGTTGGTACAAGTTGATTTTTCAAATATTCTTCTATTCATGTCTATGAATTGAAAAATAAAAATGAATTTGTTGATGTTGGATTTAAATAAAACATAAAGTGAAGTAAAGGTAGACAGTAGATATAAAGTTGAGTGGAAATGAAGTTCTGAAAGAGCCGTTCTGTGCTGTTACATTCCTGCATTCCAAACTTTTGACATGGCGTGCACACGTACATAAACGGATATGAAGAAAATGTGAGCTGGTGCAGAAAAAGACCTGAGGATAAAAGGATTCTCTTGTATTTTAACACAATAAAGAAAAGCTTTGTGGTTTATGGGACCGGTATTTTATTATATCTATTAGATCTGGGTATGTTAAATGACACATGAACGCATGAATCAGATTTCACACACTTCCAGCAAGGTTTTAGATGTTTGAAGTAGATGTTTCTCTCTCTCTTTCAGTGTGTGTGTGTGTGTGTGTGTGTGTGTGTGTGTGTGTGTGTGCGTGTGCGTGTGTGTGTGTGTGTGTGCATGAGGGAGATCAGGTTGCGTTTGTGGGCAATGATCTATTTTTTCCCCATTATCCAAGCTGCATACGTGGGGCTCATTTACATTCATGGTTATCCAGATAATGAAGCTTTCAATCCAGGAGATCCTGCGGTGAGAACAATGAACCCAATTACCTCCCGCCGCCTGCGAGATGGGATGGCACACTCCGAGACAGATGGGAGAGACGGAGCTTGCCCGGCAAACCAATCACATTCATCTCACGCTTGCCCCAGCTCCTGATCAAATCGCAACTTATCAACGAGACGAGGACCAAACCCTCAGCACCACCACCACATCGCGCATCACAGCCGCACGGATTCACACACACACACAAATCAGACCAAGGTGTTGTCATATAACAATGAGTTTTATCAAAGAAATTAAGTAAAAAAAAAATAATCCAGTTTCCATTTGATTCAATTTATTGAAATGGTATGCAGACCACTTGGATAAACACGGACAAACTTTCAACCAAGTCTTCAATTGAACACATACCTACTGTAGACATGAATACTTGTACTAACTAACTTCAATTAGCAACAAATACCTGGTCACGCCTGTCCTGTCACGATTTTTTTTTTTACCTGATTGTGTGGACAATGGACATTGGGTCTAGTTTTACGGATATAAAGAGGTTATACATTTTTTTAAATACAAGTTTGTTGTCTTTAAGTTTGTTCCTTATTATTGTAAGTTTGTTGCTAATGAGTGACTGTGGTGACTGTGGTGAAGGAAAAACTCCCTGAGACTTCATGAGGAATGAACATTAAGACTCACAACGGAACATCACCCTCATCCCTCATCAACCCTGAATGTCCATTTATTACAGTTTCATACATTTTAGTAATAGAAGCTTAAATGCAGAACTGTCCATGGTCCTGAACCATTGTAGCAGACTGATATTAATTACAGTCCAAATCCAGCATCATCCCCATGAAGTTGCTCAGGAACTTCATTCATCTTTAGGTTGTTCATGTAAAACCATGTGAATTTATAGACAAAAGTTAGTGGACATCTTAACATAAGTGCTTTTTAATCATCCCATTCCATATTTATTTCATATTTTGCTATTAAAATAACCTCCGCTTTTTAGGAAAGATGTTTCACTAGATGTTCCACACTTTTTGTGTAGATTTGTGGTGATTTATTCAGCCACAAGGGTGTTACTAAAGTCAGGTAGTGATGGGTACCAGGAACTTTGACATACTCAAACAGGCTTGGGCCTTCTAGTTTAAGTGATATTGCTAGCACATCCAAAAACATTGGATACAACTGTGTTCCTCCAAGTCTGTGGTAATAGTTTGGGAAAGAACACATCTGGTGTCCCAAATCTTTTTCTTTATATAGTGGCCCTTAAACAAGGCCCTTTTTGATGTGTGCTCCAGGGGCACTGCATCATAGCCAAACCTGCGCTCTGACCCCAGGTCCTGAACAAGCTGGGATTTGTGTAGAAAGTAATTTCCCTGTGCTGTAATTTATTTATGACAAATAAAGACGATTCTATACATCAGCAAATCAGTTTTTCCTCATTCTCACAGTGTTTATACAACTGAACAGGTAAGTAGTAAGGGCCTTGCTCAAGGGCCCACAGTTTGAGTGGCAGCTTGGTGGTGAACTTAGGTCCTTCTGATCAAACGTCCAACACCTTCCTCACTTCCCAGACCCACTGTAAGAAACAGACCTGCTGTTCAAAAGCCACATTCTATCCTGTTGTCTCTCTCATCACTTTATCCCTCTGCTGATGAATGCTGACTGAAAGAAAAAACTAATATAGATTGGGAAAAAAAGAAGAAGGAAAACGGTCTCGGACAGCAGTTTACCAGCAGCACCGTGAGGCAGGTGAGGCTCAGCAGGTGAGGCTCAGCGGAGATGTGACCAGCCCCAGGATTAATGGTCCCCAGGGAAACCAAGGTAAGTGCACGCTGCCTCAGCCTGACATCTTTGTACTTGTAAGAGCACACAAATTAACCGGGCGACACGGTGAATAATGACCAGGCCGCTTCCATCAGTCGCATTTAACAATGCATACAAAAGTGCTAGCTGTACAGAGGAGAGGAGAAAAAAAGGAGAATATAGGCACCTCAAAAGAATGTGTGCTCGTTTAAGTTATAAATGAGAGACTTCTGTAAAGACCAAATCTCCCTCTATCTCTCATTATACTTTCTGTAAGATACGAAGTATATAGACGGGATATTCTGATGTGAACGGCATGATTTTGGACGATTCAGCACAAAAAATGCACATATTTCAGATATGAGATCAATTCCGTGTTTAAGAATGTGATTACTACGTGGGTTGATGAGAAGCAGAGCAGCGGCTAGCGCACCACATTGTGCATCGCTGCAGCGTGCTTTTAAACCCCTCGCGTTACATACCTCTCTTTTATTTTTGGTAATTTGTTCGCTCGTGCCGCTAATTTCTTAAATCCCAGGGTGGAGCGTGGATTAACCAATTTGGATATAATCATGATTTCCCGCACATAAAACAGCCTTTTTTTTGACGTACAAAAAATCTGCAATCGTCTGAGAGCAGGAAGGCCAGCAATAAGACGTAAGACTACAATAGGACCTGCAGATTTGATGGATGGCCTGCAGCTGGTTGTAGCTGTGTCACTTTGCTGAACATTACACCCCCTCTCTGCCTTTTACTATAATGACATGGCGGACTGGAATCCCTGAGCCCCCAGTGGCCGCACAGCTGCACATCGCTTCTTCTAGCAAGCTCACTGTTTTTCTAGCCCAAACAAACCTCTGTATCTGGCGCATAGATGCATGTTGGCTAAAACCCACCCAAAGCACCAATTTAATCCGACACAAGGCCCTGGTGCTCTGTAATAGGGCCACCAGGGACCAGGGGCAGTAAAGTTCTCTTGTCGACGAGGGGGTGGGGGGATACATCGCAAGAAATAGTGTGACCCGGAAGCCAGAGCTTCGGCTTTAATTTCAACTTCCCTCAAATGCCTGCATATCCCTGCCTGATACTGGCCCAAACCAATTTGTTTTAAGTGACTAAACCCTTCTCTAAAACTGTTGCTTTTCTCTTTCTCCCGTGATTTGCATGAGTAGCCCCCGGTTTAGCTCTGCCTTTTTGGAAGTCAGGCTGTGGAAACAGTCGGGTGGATTTTTATTAGTCGAAATAATCAAACAAACCATTTTTCACAGCTCTGATAAGCAAAGCGCCTCCGGAAAGGTTCGGACCGATGGCGTGCACACATTCGGTAAGCTCATTTGCAGAACTCTGGCGAGACTTTCACACCATTTGGAGATGCACTTTAGATTTCACCAGGGAGGTGAGACTTTGGTTTCATGGACTGCCATCGCCTAATAAATTGTGTTTTGCACACTGGCTTGAATGGCCCTGCATTAGCATTTGAAACTGGTTAACTTCTACTCATTTCAATCGAGTTATACGGCTCAGATTTGCTTGACTTCAGAGTGCGACCAGCACCCATTAGCGATGTGTGATTTTTAGGAGTTCGTTACAAAAACCCCCCCAGTATACATTGGCATGACATTTAAACAAAACCAATCTGAGAACCCTACATGTGCTCGACATTTTTATTTACATCCCCAAAGAAGCAAACCACAATTATTATAGCACCTGTCCTAAATGCCGCAGCTGAGACCGAGTTTCCTCCAGATGCTCCTAAACGCTCTCCCTCGGTACACTGCACTCTCCGTGTTAACACAAGACCTATAAGTGGCTCTGCGCCGGTGCCAAGGTAAGGCTAGCGTTCACCCGCGCCAAAAACGCTGGCTTGTCACAATCCTGGCACGCCGAATCCAGCTGGTTCTCTCTGGAGCATGCCAGTGCCTCCTGTTTCCAAACACATCAGTGCTCAGTGCGAGGAGGTGCTCGAGAACACATGGCATTGCTACCGCCAGCCGTCAAACTGCACCTGCTGATCCTTAGCCAAATGTGCTGCTTCGGCAGAGCTTACATTCAAGAGGAACACTGGTGTGTATGTGTGTGTGTGTGTGTGTGTGTGTGTGTGTTTTCTCAGGAGTGATTACTGTTTTCATAGCTTACAGGCATCACATTTTGTTTACATGATTCAAGTCTTGTATGAGCCACAGTCAAATCTGAACTTCCATATTATTGTAAAGATTCAATCACATGCCACATTTTTCTTCTCTTTTCCAGCTCTAAACTGGAAGTAAAACTTACCTACAACCGCTTTTCCTAATCATTTGAATATTTGATCTGTCATCTTTTCAACACAGATGCTTCAAGAGATGAGTAATCTGTCATTCTCAATAGTACATTCCTTCATTTTGCCATTGTTTTATCATTGCCAGGGTTGTGGTGGATCTCTGATCTCTCCAGGAGCACAAGACGCTATGGCCTGGATGGAACACCAGAGCACCATACACACAATGCACACCTGGGGGACGTTCAGCATAACTAATTAATCTTATGGCTTGTCTTTTGGGAGGCAGAAGGAAACCTGGAGAACAAGGAGTAAAACCATTTACATTTAGCAGACGCCTTAACTTCTGATCAGAGGTCCAACATCTTATTCATTAATCTACCACTTTACTCCACTTCACTTCACTGCATAACACATAGTAACCTAATAAGGAATAATCAATATATTAGAAATTATAATTGGAAGTATTCTTTTAGTGAGATTGATGTATGTAGAAGAGGGCAGATAGCACTCTCATCTGAGGGGTCTTCAGCTGCTCTGTGTCATAGCATGGCAGATATCTAATATGTCCTGGAGGAAGCATGGGGTAATTGTGCCATTAGGAGTGATCTAGCTAGTTAGCAGAAATTTAAAGACAAAGAAAGGGGCTTAATACTGTTGCATGTATTTTACAGCATAGTGAAGTTTTTTTCTAGCAATGTTAGGAAGCTCAGAACAGAGCACAGAGGGTTAAGGGTCTTACTCAAGGGGCCCAGGAGTGGCAGCTTGGCAATACCAGAGCTTGAACCCACAACCTTCCAATCAGCAAACCAGAACCTTAACCATTGAGCTACCACCTCCCAGTTGAGAATAATCAAATAACTGAACAGGGTCAAAAGAAAAGTTCGAATTGCATCGTGAGGCTGCGAATGTATTTCAGCGAGAAAGATATTAGTGAGAGTAAAGACGAGGAAGTGTAAAGGATCTTATATTGCAAGGCAGATTTTTCCCTGCAGCTACAGTTGCCCTTTAGCCACGGCCGGGTGTGCACAGCAGTGCGGTGGCGAGATAAATGCAAGAGCGAGCCGCTGGTGGCAAATCGCATCCAGCTGAAAGATGTTCCAAAGACTCGGCACCGACGCAGACGCATTTGCAGCGAAACTATAAAACTGCGATATTGCATTCGTTTCCTTTACACATCTCGTTTCTGGTGTGCGGCTTCTTCTTTTCTTAAATCAACAAGATTTCTGATTCGAGTGTTAAAGGACGTCCGTTATTGAAAAAGTCAACAGGCAGGTTGTTTGTCAGCATATTTAGAGCAAAGACGTGCCCATCATTCCACGAACACACCTCAGAAAAAAAGAAATAAAGCCATGCACCTGCCTGGTGTGTCAAGCGGAAAAGCAGCGGGAAGAGAAGAGATAATGATCATCAGCTAAGCGCCTTGTTTACCATTCTTTCAATGAATTCGAGGGTCTTGTTTTGCCAGATTAATAATGCAGATTGTACATGATGGAGGTTAAGAATAGCCATGGAGAAAAGGCAGCGGGGGAGGATGCAGCAGCAGTGGGGATTGACGTGACATTTACAGGCATGCCGGGCCGGTACGTCTCCGCCAGAATTATCTATCGGAGAACAGTCGTGTCGACAAACGCCTTTTCTTTCCTTTCCTTTCAAAATCTCATGTTTCGATTCCTGCTGAAGTCGATTTTGTAGATATCTTCTGATCTGTTGCAAGCTCCACAATGGAGTTCCGATTCAATTCAATCGGCTTCGGCTCCGTTCATTCCCACCTTCAGTGTAGCTTCAAGGTCCTGCACGTTCGAAGCAAATCCCAGTTTCCAGGATATTAGCAGTAGCAGTCATGTCACTCTCCCTCAAGCATATTTCACAGCTCCCTTATTCCCTCACAATATTAGTGGAAGGCAGCTGTCCATAGCTTGGGCCAAGTTTTTTTTCTTCCATAAAACAGCTTTAAAGAGATTCAAGCCTTTTTTTTCTTCCAAATCTCAGGTGGCATAAATAGAACATGGAACTACTAAAGATTGTGTGTGTGTATGTGTGTGTATATGTGTGTATGTGTGTGTGCATGAGATTCATAGACTAACACCATCTCTAAAAAGGCTTGAAGGGGAAAAAAAAAGAAATCAATACTTCTCAAATGTTTTTGGATTCATTATATGATGTTGTCATGTCATTTATCTGGACACTGCAAAAGCCGCAAATGTACTCAACCTGGAAGCCCTGAGGAATCGGTCTCGATTTGATATATAGAGCAGATTTAACTCAGAAAACCGATTCAGCTTCTGTACAGGGAAGGATTATAAAGAAACTCGCTCAGATACAGCCACTGTGAGAGGAGGTAGCTCTGTGGTAAAGATGTTGTGCTTCTGATGAGAAGGTTGCGAGTTCAAAAACCAAGCTGGCACTGCTGGGCCCATGAGCAAGGCCCTTAACCTTCAACTGCTCAGCTGAAAGTCGCTGTGGAAAAGAGTACCAAATGCAATAAATGTAAATATAAAGGACCCAGAAATGGTAGCGTGGTGGTGCTGAGAATTTTACTCACAAGAGAATTCTAAGGTCCTTATCATTGCACTACCACTTGCAATAGTAGAGAAAAGCACTAAACCCTCTGGATAAGAGCATCTGAAAATTCTGTAAATACAAAAGGTTTAAATGCCCAGAACTGGTAGAGTAGTGGTGCTGAGATTTAAACTCACAACCTCCTGATGAGAACTCCAAGTGCATTTACTGTTGCGCTTCTACTTCCACTAAACTCTTAAGTCCTCGATGCTTCACATGCCTGCTATTGCCATTTTGGGTGAGAGGGTGGGGACAGTGACATCACGTGATGACACCAAATCACCCGGTGTTCCACTTCCCTCACCCTCTCGAGATTTTAAACATGTTAGAATACTGTAGCAGTGTCACGTGTTCTGTTTGGCGTGTATGCCGTTAGCTAATATTTCTAAGTGGTCAAATCGGTCATCAAGGTCTTCGTCTCCTCCCATCACACCACCTCAGCTCACTGTATATCTCTACCTATTATATACTTCCATGTCGTCAGTGGATTGAAACCAAGCCTTGGACTGTACTTATTTAAACGCTTGATATTATAATTTTTTTAAATCAATGCAGAACATCAACATCAACATCAGCATCAGCATCGTGGTGCTTGGTACTGCTGAGAGGAAGTGGAAGTGGGAACAAGCCCGGCTCGGTGTATTTGCATCGATCCGCATTGACATCAAGCTTGAAGATGCAGAAGAACAATCACTCAGTGCTGGATTAAGCTGTCTTTCTGGCGTACAGTACGCTCATAACAAGAGAGGCTGCATGAGATCGCATGCCTCGTGAATATCCTTGAGCAAATCAGCATCTCGTTCTGAATATATACTGAGCCCTCCATTAATATTGGCTCCCCGGATCAAAGAAGCTGTGAAATGTTTTCTTTATTGTTTAACCTTTAGATCTTTTGCATCCTGAACTCTAACTTATATCAACAAGTGTAAAATAAAATAAAACACCTGACTGCTGACTCTGATTGAAAGCTTCAAATTAGTCTTGGTTGAATCTTCCAGCAGGACACAGAAATTATTTACTGAGCATAAAATCAAAGTCTCCTGACCTGAACCCCAAGAAACCCTCTGGAGAACTTAATACGAGAGTCCACCATCAGGATCTTGGAATGTAAAGAATTTGGAGGAACTGTTTTTGATCCCTCTTCATTCATTCTCCAACCTCAAGAGGCATTATATGAGAATGTCTGCTGAGAACACATGAGAACACACACACACACACATACACACACACACACACACACACACACATACTACAAGGAGGCACACCAGGCATTGCATATGAAACACAAACACACCTCAGGCCCTTTTTTATCAGAACCTTGTATCATATTGTTTTGTGTGTGTGTGTGTGTGTGTGTGTGTGTGTGTGTGTGTGTAATAATTCTTCTGGCTCGTCACGTCTGTCCTCCCTCACACCGAGATCTCTGCTGACTTTTTCATGATAGTGCAACTCTGTCATTAGTCGGGAAGAATCTAACGTGGAAAGAAAAGCCACTCAGCTCTGATCTCGCCGATGAGCCTGTCCTGCATCAAAGTGCGCTTTGAAGTCCAGGTACTTGTAAAAGATTGGTTCAGGTTTCAGGTCAGGGTTCCGCTAGCTGAAGGTGGGGCATGAGGGGATTTAAAGCCCTGAGCTGCCTTTGTGTTTGGATCCTTTGTTTCGTGTTTATTAGGAGGAAAGCAATCTGTGAATCAGCTGCAGCTCAGGTTTTCTTTCCTTACAGTGTCTTCTGTGACCTTCACGTGTTTTACACCCCTTCAGCAAAAACTTGTGTAAGATGGAGAACAGGAGAGAAGATGTGATCAGACTCCCTCACCCACGCACTCACACATGGAGGTGGAGCAGGGAACGTTCCGGAAAGAGAATGGAATCCTAAACCAACATGGCTCCCATTCCATACTCAGTTCTGTCTGGACTGCGGCTCATTGGAACCGACTTCACCGTACAACAAGAACGTCTGAACTCTGTAAGTGTTATTTAGATAACAAAAAGTCATCTGGATTGATATCTATCATGGAACAACCTTCCCAGCCACCGCACCTCAATTCTTCTGAACTGCTCTGAGATGAACTGCATCACAAGAAAAAAAAGAAAGAAATCTGCTAAGAAAGTATTTCTGCTAAGACCGGGTGAAGATGTTCTTCATGCTAAGGGAGGATTTTTTTATGATAATGGAACATCTGGACATTTATAGATTTGTGTGGTCATACTGTTACATGGTGCATAAGAACTTAAGGAACATGCATGTGTCTCTCAAACACCATGAACCGACTGTTGTGTTTTATGAAACTGATAAACACGGTATTGGTTTGATTTTATTTACATCTAACAGCATCTGTTATTTCACTTCCACCACAGAGACTCTAATGATTACAGAGTTGAATTTATTATTAATGAACGTCATGTTGCGCTTTTTAATGGTTAATAGTTAAATTTAACGTCGTGGAACTTGCATGTGTGTGTGTTATGTGTTACAATGATTGCATTATACTGAAGAAAAAACGTTTAGATTCGTAATAATAGCAAGTCGTCGCCATACACACTGCCGTACACACTGCCACACACACTGCCACACACACTGCCACACACACTGCCATACACACTGCCACACACACTGCCTTACACACTGCCACACACACTGCCACACACACTGCCACACACACTGCCATACACACTGCCACACACACTGCCATACACACTGCCATACACACTGCCACACACACTGCCACACACACTGCCTTACACACTGCCACACACACTGCCACACACACTGCCACACACACTGCCATACACACTGCCATACACACTGCCATACACACTGCCACACACACTGCCACACACACTGCCATACACACTGCCATACACACTGCCAAACACACTGCCTTACACACTGCCACACACACCGCCACACACACTGCCAAACACACTGCCTTACACACTGCCACACACACTGCCATACACACTGCCATACACACTGCCATACACACTGCCATACACACTGCCATACACACTGCCATACACACTGCCATACACACTGCCATACACACTGCCATACACACTGCCATACACACTGCCATACACACTGCCATACACACTGCCATACACACTGCCATACACACTGCCATACACACTGCCATACACACTGCCATACACACTGCCATACACACTGCCATACACACTGCCATACACACTGCCATACACACTGCCATACACACTGCCATACACACTGCCATACACACTGCCATACACACTGCCATACACACTGCCATACACACTGCCATACACACTGCCATACACACTGCCATACACACTGCCATACACACTGCCATACACACTGCCATACACACTGCCATACACACTGCCATACACACTGCCATACACACTGCCATACACACTGCCATACACACTGCCATACACACTGCCATACACACTGCCATACACACTGCCATACACACTGCCATACACACTGCCATACACACTGCCATACACACTGCCATACACACTGCCATACACACTGCCATACACACTGCCATACACACTGCCATACACACTGCCATACACACTGCCATACACACTGCCATACACACTGCCATACACACTGCCATACACACTGCCACACACACTGCCTTCATAAATAAATAAGTGCACAATTTAAATAAGCATACAGAGAGCATGAGGAAGAACCCCTGGGAGAACACCTTTGAAACGAACTGGAACTCTAAATACATGCCAAATCTGCTCAACTGATATCAGTGTTCGAGTTTACTAATAATCCTGTAGCTGTATGATCTGGATAAATTTAAGCCACACCCACTTTGAAGAACATCTGGTGGAAATATTCAGAAGATTGGAGGTCATTATAACAGCAAAGCAGAGAATAAATGCATTCCTTCAAGAGTTCTACCATGCTTTTCTTCATGCGTTTCATTATGCATTCCTCCATGATTTTCCATCATGATCCACAAGTTCTTCCTTGCATTCCTTCATGCGTTCTTTCACATGTTCCTTCAGGCAATCTACACTGCGTTTCTCTGTGTGTTCCTCCATGCATAGCTCCATGCTTTTCACATTGTGATCTACGCATCCCTCCATGCATTCTTTTATAATAATAATAATAATAACGCATGCCTCTATGCAGTCCTCCATGCTTTTCTCATTGTAATCCATGTGTTCCTCTATAAGTTCCACCAGCCATTCGTCCATGCATTCTTCCACTCTTTTTTTATTCTGACTCATGAGTTCCTCCATGACTTCCTTGCTTTTCCCAGCTCTCCGAAACGTGTTTGCCCGTTACCTCGACACTCATTTAGCCATTTAACCCCCACCCACCCTGCCATCAGAGCAGGTAAGCAGTGTTTAGAGCCACTTTGCTGTGTCTCACAAAGCAGCATGACTTTAGCATAATGATGGCCCCCAAGCAGGCCTGTGTTTTTGCTCCAAGGTCTAACGGCTGTCTGCCGCTGGGCTATTTTTGGACGTGTGGCAGGCATCATAAATAATGGAGCTGTAAACGATCCGTGGCAGGTCTTGCAGACAGATGGACAGAGTTGAGGAATGAGGAGAGCAAAAGAGGGAGAAAGTGATAGGATTTAAAGGAGAAAGATTTCTTTCTTTTGGATAGCATGGTCCCAGGATGTTTCTCACGCATGCTAAAAGTAAAATATTAAGAGATACTATTTTTGTAATACATTAAATACACTCTATTGTCAAATGTATCGGGACAGGCATCTTTTCCAGTTAATTATTTATATCCTGTACATCTGGCTGGGAAAGTCAGGTGTCCCGATACTTTTGACACACAGTGTAGGTACGGCTGATGTTTTCCGCATTTAACGAGACTATTTGGATTCCTTGTAACACCGCAAACTACAAAAGTGTGCCGTTTTGCAGCCCGTATTTGTATACAGTACGATTGTCTCTTGATGTTGGGGTATAGATGTGTGCGGTGGTCGCTTGCTACCGACTTGCTGATTGCATGCGATTTTGAAGGAGGCTTTCGGGGTGCTCTGATTGGCCAGCTGGGTCAGAAAGAGCAGAGCCAAATCACAGCAATCACCAGGCTGTTCACTCTCATGCCCATAATGATGCTCCTTCATATGCAGCCGCCTCATTAAAGCCTGTATAGACCTACTGGCCCTCACACACACACACACACACACACACACACACACACACACACACACTTTCCTATTCCTCATATAGTGTACAAGAGCACATGCTCGACCCTAAACACATCAGATTTCACACACACACACACACACACACACACACACACACACACACATTTACACATTACATATATATACTGTATATATATATATATATATATATATATTAAGTACAGCAGATTTTTTTTATTCAATTATGGTGTGTGTGTCCCACACAAGTCCCTGTGGATCTGTCCCAGCTGTTACTGTAGAGGAGAATACAGTATCACACAGTACACACACACACACACACACACACACACACACACATTACAATATACAGTATGAACACTATATATATATATATCACTCTCCTGCCTTACAGGCGCATTCATGCCCTCAAATTCAAAATGTGCAACAGACTTCAGACATTCTCAACATGTAGGAACTGCACTGATACACACAAAATCAACAGAAAGAAAAAGATAACTTGAGGTTATTACAAGAGCAAATGGGAAATAAATGTGCGATGGGAAGCTCTAGTGTATAGTGTATCTATATATATATTACCCAACACACCCACACAGTTAAACATACAGACATTAGGTTTGAGCAGCCCAGATGGGGTGGAGCAGGGTCTGGGCTCCGTGCAGGGATAGCAGCTCCACCAGCAGATGGGAGGAGATTAGAGCTGCTGAGCTGCAGAGCCGCACTGAGACGCAGCACGTGAAACAGCAGCCTCCGGAACATTCCGCTCAGCTCGGGCACCATCTGAGTGGCTTATTGCATCCTTCCCCCCACACTGCGCTCACTTTCTAATATCTCTCAAGGATCTTTAATCACAACTGATATTTAAAAAAACCTGAATATTACATGTAAAAAATCCAACAGATTTTTGTTCTAATTACTAGAGAGGGATTCGTGCCACACTTGCGGGCGGTTCTTGTGTTTCAGATTCTGCATCATGTACAGAAACGGCATTTATTCCATTGTCCTTGTAAAAGCAGGGATCCCAAACTACGCCCCCACATTTGGAACGGCCCTCTAAACAACGTCAGGGACATATTTGAAAAACATATTTAACATAAAAGACATTTTACTTATATCATATCTATATTTTGTAATAAAGTTCAGTACTATTTTACACGGAGTATTATTTGAGTTTTGTATCGCGTATCTATGCAAAAAATCGTTGGAATGATGGAAGTAATGCTCTTTCAGTAGGGGATATATCTCTGGAAAAGTAACACTCGTTTGTCTGTACAATGCAGAACAAAATAATGAACTTATTCAGTATTATATAGCAAAATAAATACATTTAAAATCATAATAAAAGTTTCACAATACTGCTGATAGTCACACCAGTCCATGTGATTTTTCTGTCACATACAAACAATAATTAAAGAAAGGAAACATTATGTGGCCCTCACAGAAAAAAAGTTTGGGGACCCACTGTTGTAAAGGGAAGTAATTCAGTGGACACATTTTTTTTATTGCCCGTGTTGAAAATGAAACACATTCAAGCCTGAGGTTAGGGGGTAATTATATCCATCATCATAGGTACATACATTCACACCTTTTAATGCAAACTGAACTGCAACCTCTATTATATAAATGTGCACATAGTGCTAAAGTGCAAAGAGAGAGAGAAAGAGAGAGAGAGAGAGAGAGAGAGAGAGAGAGAGAGAGAGAGAGATGGTCGAAATATCTCCTAAGCAGCTTCTCTTTTTCCTGCACTTTCTTTTTTGGGGCGTTTTTTTTTTTAAGCCTGTAATTCAGCACACTCCAATTCCATACGGTTCAGAGATCTAAAACACTCGTTGAATAAATTTTTTTTTGATGCATTTAAAATAAATAAAAAAATTCGAACGCATGATGAGATACATTTCAGGATGGATGAATTTGGACTGTAACTAATATCAACAGTCTGCTGCAGTGGTTCAGGACCACGGACAGTACCGCATTTGAGTGTCCGTCACTCAATAGTCCACCTCAACAATGATGGAACTGTAATGAATGGACATTCTGTGTTGAGGATGAGGATGGGTTTCTCTCAAGGTTTCTTCTTCATGAAGTCACAGGGAGCTTTTCCTTCACCAGAGTTGACACTGGCTTGTTCATAAGGAATATTAAAGTCTGTTCACATAAGGTGAATAAGTGAAGAGTCTCGTGACAAAAATAATAATGGGAACATAATAAATCATAGTACTCTGGATACTTAAGTAGATTTGAAGGCAAATACTTTTGTACATTTACTCAAGTGAAGGTTTAAAGGTGTGTACTTCGTATAGACATGTGCTAATATGCGAATCACACGCTCGTGTTCGAACAAGGCGTGTACTGTGTTGAGCACATGATTAGATCCTGAGTACCCTGGGACCTGGGAAAATAAAATTCTGTCACACTGTTCTTCAACCAGAGGATGAGATGGCAAGTTTGATTTCTTCAGGAGATGGTGACGGTGATAAGGGATTAAGAACCTGTTATTGGGGACGATGGCAACCGGGTGGTGATTCTCCTGCACCGGCATTGGCTGCACTGCCTCGCTTTGCCTCGCATCGCCTCTACAGGCACACAATCTGCGAGGTGGAATTAGCTCGCAGTCAGAGGAAAAACCAAACATGATTTCTGACCTTTCTTTCTTGTGTTCAACAGCAACCTTTGGTGGTCCCCGTGCTCAGCCCTGCACAGGAGGTAAAATGAATTCGTAGACTCTGCTTTACATGCGTGCGATTAAAACAGTGTGTGTGTGTGTGTGTGTGTGTGTGTGTGTGTGTGTGTGTGTGTGTGTGTGTGTGTGTGTGTGCCTGCATCTTTTTCTCTGAGTGTGTTCGCTGTAGAGGATGTAGGCGTACTGCTAAAAGGGCATGATTCGTTGGATGGCTGCACAGGGTGGAAAATTCTCCTATGAGCCAGCTTTCACATTAAGGAACAAGCAGCATTTTTTTCCAACGCTACACTTTTAATCTATTTTCTCCCTTAGATAGATATCCTTCTGATGGTACATATATATATATATGTTTTCTGTATCAATAAGGGTCATGGCTAAACATTCGTCTTCTGGGATTTGAGAATTGCTGTTGCGATATTACTATTTTTTTTGTCTTTTCTTTTTTCCAGCCAAGAGAACATGAGAACAAGGCAGAGGATGAGAGTTATATGAGAGTTATATGAGAGTTATATGAGAGTTATATGAGAGTTATATGAGAGTTATATGAGAGTTATATGGGAGTTATTTGAACACCATGCATGGGCGTTGGACCATGGGTAAAAAAATGGTGGACCTGGATAACCGTGGCCCTCCTGAATCCTGGAAAATAATTGATTTACAGTTCTAAATTTGACTTTCTGTATTACTATAGCAACATAATATCTAAAATGAATAAAACAGCATCTTCTTTATGCATCTTTTACTGCTGTTGGTTTAGTCTCTGAGCCAAATCTGAAGTTTTTCGATGCATCGAGTATGAATTTGCTTTTTGTGTGTTATAAATAAAATATAAAAATACAGATAGAAATGCAAACATTTTTATTTCACAATTGCACACAACAGAGTGCAACTGATGCCCTTCGTTTTTTCAGGAAGACGATCAGTCGGATCTGAAGCTCAGAGACGGCTTTTTCAAGAGCACACAGCAGTGCACAATCCATAAGTCTGTTCCTTCATCGTTCTGTCTATCGAGGTGCCTCAAGTGTAAACAAAATTCTTAGGAGTTTTTATTGATGAGACTTTGAGTTAGAGGGAAAAGGGTTGATTCCATGAGCAGTGAAATATATAAATCTACTATTTAAGGAATCTTGTTAGGTTAAAGTGTCTTCTTACGATTTACTGTAGTTTCATTTATCCATATCTTTCATATTGTAACAGTTTGGATGAGTACTTTTTTTAATACTCTTCAAAAAAGCTTTATATTTCAGAAACCAGATCAAACTTCATCTGCTTCTTTATTTCAGAATCTTCTGGTCCTTATATTTTATGATATTAATATTTTTCAATATTTTCCATGTATAAGATATATTCAAGTCAGTTCAACATGCTGCAGCATTGAAATATGCATTTTATATCAAATGTGCAGGTTCACCGTCACTTAATTTCCAATTTTCATATTCCTAAAATTCTCAATTGTAGAAAGTCATTATTTCATAAGATTTATCGGGATTAGTGTATGGAATGGTTTATCTTGTCTAGCAAAAAAACGAAAAGATAATTTTTTAAACATGCTATAAATGATGTATAAAAGGTCATCCTAGTGTTTCTTTGTGATTGTGTTTTGTTAAGTTTTTTCTTTTTTAATTTACTTTATGTATTTATTTGTTTGGGAGTATTTTATTCATGGGCTTTTGTTGTAATTATTTTGCAGTCATTTACCCTTAAATATTATTTATTTTCATTTATTTATGAATTTATTTATATATTTTTTTATTATATATTACATATATTTGTTGTTTTTGTTTTCGTTATTGTTTAGGCGGAGTCCTGAAATAAGTCCTTTTGAGTTTGCTGCCTTTTTCTGCACAGCATTTGGATTGTACTCTTTTGTCTTATTGATAAGATATACCTTCATTCGTCCCACAGTGGGGAAATTTAAGATGAGATATATTGTATATATTTTATTCTTGTGCAAAATAAATAATAATAAAAAATACAAAATGAATGAATTGTTAATACCTGCCTGGTCAGGGCTTCTAATAGTAATATAAAGATGCAAAATAATACCCAAGCGAGCAAGTTTTCAAAACAACCTTAAGCACATTCGATTCAATTCAATTCGGTGCAACCCAGATGAGGATGAGGTTCCCTCTTGAGTCTGGTTCCTCTCAAGGTTTCTCCCTTATGCATCTCGGGGAGTTTTTCCTTGCCACAGTTGCTCATTAGGGACAAACATACTTACAAAGAAAATATTTACGTTTAATCACCAGATTATCTGTGTAAAGCTGCTTTGAGACAATGTTCATTGTTAAAAGCGCTTTACAAATAAAAATGAATTAAATTTAATTGAATTGAACTCAAAAGCAGTGAGTGGGTAATACCATATGATCTCACACAAACACCACTGTTTGGCAGCCACCCTCTTCCATAGCAACTTTAAATTACAAGACGGAATCAAAAAGTTATAAAAACATACTTAATCTTTCTACATTTTCACACTATAACCTTTCAAATATTCCCCTTGCACAGCAATACATTCCTGACACTTCTAGAGTCTTTACATCTCTAAGCATGTCAAGCACCTTCTGCGATTCATGCTGGATCTCCGCAAAGCTGTCAAAGGTGTCTGACCTTTTTGAAGGTCAGTGCTCCCTGTGACTGTGTGTGCAGCCTTGTGCTGCCATCTGCTGTTACAAAACTTCCCTCGAGATTTTGTGATACCATTTTACATGTGCATGTGATATTTTAATGGTTAAGGCATTAGACTCTGGACTGAAAGATCACACGATTAAATCCCAGCACCCCCAAGCTGTGAGCTGCTCAAATCCCTGAGACCACCAAGATCCCAGCACCACCACAGACTGACAAATATAAAGCCATGTTATCTGTCAAATAACAGCCAGCACTTCATAACCTTAGGTATGGGCTTCTTAGAGCATACAAGTGGTAGTGCAATTCATATCACAAAGTTGTGAGTTCATTTCTTCCAGCACCACCAAGCTGTCATAACTGCTGGGCCCTTCAGCAAGGCCCTTAACCCTCAACTGCTTGGATGTAAGTCGCTCTGAATCAGGGTGTAGATACCAAAAATGTAAATGTTGACGCTTAAGGGCTCAGAAATGGCAGCATGGTGGTGCTGAAATTTGAGCTCACAACATTGTGCTTAGAATTCCAAGGTCTTTACCATTGCATTAACACTTTGTATGCTTTGTGAATTCTGTGTGTGTGTGTGTGTGTGTGTGTGTGTGTATCTCGGCTCACTGTATGCCTAAAGGTAAGAATATATTGAAGTGCTGGATGTTATATGACGGATTAACATGGCTTTTATCTCTGCCAGTTTATTCTATATATATATATATGGAATATAGCAGGAAATATGGATTCCTTCTCCTCTGGAAAACACACATTGCTTCCAGCACATGACCCCTCGCTTGCCCTTTTCCCAGCCAAGGCTGAGCAGCGCAGCTCAGCATTATACGCTATAATTGTTGAGTCTATGAATTCAGCTCCTGCACATACACTATATCACCAAGACAACTGACTTTTCCAGCCATACGTGGTTCTTCATCAAAAAGTTGGAGGCACACACTTGTATAAAACAATTTTCCCTTCATGTGAACTAGGAGACCCAAACCCGTTCCAGCATGATGATGCGTCTGTGCACAAAACCAGAACCATGAAGATCTGATTTACATAAATTTAAAGAGGAAGATCTCCTGCTATAGAGTTTTAGCCCTATTGAACATGATGAATGATGAACACTGACTGCACCACAGGCCTCCTCAATTTCTCAACTACATCAGTACCTGACTTTACTAACACCCTAAATCTCCACAAAACCTAGTAGAACCTTCTCAGAAGGTTATAAGAGCAAATAGGAACTTACTGTGGAACGAGATGTTCAAAAAATGAGCACATAGCAATCTTATGGTGCACAAACCTTTTGTCCATAGAATGTATTTTTAACTAATTCTATCGGATGTCAGATATCGAGTTGACTGTCATGTGACGTCTTTTTGTTAAAGGATTTGCCACTTGTAATAAATAAAACAGCTTTCGTTCGAATGTAAATTAGTCCACAAAGCGACAAAACACAGCTAACCACCTGAAAATCATCTCAGCTGTGATCTTCTATTGATGCCAGAAAAGAGTAAAGAAGAAGCTGACGGCGTTTGGAATATAATAGTTTTAAGGTTTGAAGATAAAATGCTCATTTATAACAAAAACATGCAAGACTTTGCTCATTAAATGAAGAACACACCCTGGATCAGATGCCAAGAATGTAAATGTGAATCATGTGGTAAAGGTGTTTATGTAGAAATATGGGTTTAATAATCTATTGCTTGAAAAAAATGCCTCTCTGCCTGAAGGAAAATTGTTCTTGATGTGTGATTAAGCATTAATTACGATTTTATAAGCCTAGCTTACTAAATGGTTCCTTTGGGTTTTTCCTGTTTACCAGCATAAAACAGTGGTTGTTACATGTATGTGTTGATGGCCACAATATTTACAACAGACTCATTATTGCAGTAAAGCATATCCAGATCCTTGGCGCTGTCCATGGTCAATTTCTCCTCGTTGTCACATCTGAGTGAGTGAGCGCGAGCAATTCCGCCTTCCGTCCTTCAGACTACGGCTAACACAAACACGAAAGAGTGGCCATGAGTGGAATATGTGTGTGTGTGTGTGTGTGTGTGTCTGGGATAAAACTCAGATCGAAATCATTATGTCTTGGTGATGGACAGCTCCCTAAGATGTTTTGAAATCCTAGAAATGAACTTGAAGACAGAATGAAGACAGACAACAAGCTCAAATTAAGATGTTGAAAATTTAAAACAGAGCGGACGGAGGGATTTCGGTAGTTTGGTACAGAAGGACGGAGCAAAAATCTATAAGAGATCATAAGGGACTGAAACTGATTTATCTTCTCTTAGGTCTCAAAGGGGCCACTGAACAGCCCTTCAAACTGTAATAGCTACCAGTTTTATATTCAGCCTGCGCCAGTCATCAGCCTCGCCTCGAAAGTAAAATCAGTTTCATAGCCAAGCCTCGGGGGAGAGAGGAACGGAGTGTGTGTGTGTGTGTGTGTGTGTGTGTGTGTGTGTGTGTGTGTGTGTGTGTGTGTGTGGGGAATTCGTGTGAATTCATCCAGGGATGTAATCGTTTGCAATAAACATACAGTCGCACATCTTGAAAACGGACGGTGCTTTGGAAGTTTTCTGCGATTTTTAATTTCCAAGCTTGAAGCTCCCACATGCTTTCCACCACTATGAATTGCCGAGTGAGTAGAATGAAAAGCTCTCATTGCTCAGAAAATATTTATTTGCCAAGTCTATCATTTTTACTCCATAACACATAAAAAGGAAGGCAGCTGAACGCTCGGGTTCGATTAACGTTCGCGTGCGAATGATAATCGCGTGCCCCTGACATGTCCCACGCAGGTAAAACAGCGTCATAAATTCAAGCTGCGCAATTCAGCGGCACTTTTAATGAAAATGCACCGCTGCCTTAATGCGAGCAGGCAACGTGTCAGCAAGATAACACTGCGAGGAGATCGTTCTGTATGTGACCTGCAGAGACTGCTGAATGAGGAAGACAATTTAATCAAATTATCCTTTACAGTCTTAATAACTAAAGACAGATAATCCTGATGGACTAAGGTTTCCTCAAGGTTTTCTGAAGGTCTTCTCCAGTAGGACCTTTGATTCGAATTAGTATAATGACCTTTTCTTCACTTAATGAGAATGATACTGTAATTAGAATGAAGTTGCTCCAACTACATACATGACACAACTTTCTTCCAGCCCAAAGAACGACAATCGTCCGTCCCAGGTGTCATTTCGTCATAATTGTACAAAAACCATAATGAAATACTTTTACGTAGATCATCCAGCATAAGAAGAGCGAGACGTGGTGATGTGGAGAGACAATATTAGCACACGGATGACACTATCCTTCAATCAACTCTCTAATGGCTGGAGCACAGAGGAATTTACAGGCCAGAACTCAAGATACTTTTGAAATCCCCCCCAAAACCATTACGGTCACATTGGTGTTAGATTGCTCCTGAGGTGCTACTCAGGTCTGTTCTTTAGGATGATGTGTAACTATTGGGTCTGGCTTAAGCACGCTTTCCATCTCCAGCAGAATCACCAGGAGTCAGGCAATAAGGAAACCTGAGGATGGCCAAGGGGAGTCTGGGGAGTGCTAAAACCGGCCGCTCACGGGGAAGTCCAAAGACAGCTGAACGTTGTGGTTAATGCGAACACACACCTTCACAATGGTAAAATCAATGGGGCTTTATGGGGTATCAATCTTCACAGAGTACGGCCTGCCTTCCTACCTACCACAGGGATGGGTCATTTGATGGTAGTGCACCCGGAAGCGAAAATGGCAGACGTTTTGTTCTCATTCAACACACTGCCAGATTTGCACCAAACTGGAACAACATAGAATACGACATCGATATAACCAGCATTCAAACCTTGTTACATTTAATAAGACCAATGTCAATGCATAAATCATGTGCATTAAATCAACATGCAAAAAAAGCACAAGAGTAGAGCACAGAGTTCCAAAGATACCGAATTACCCGCACGTAATGAAGGTCTTGGCAAAAACCCCACGATATAATTGATTGTTTGGCAAGCGGCGCATCCTCCTCCACCCGACTCCCACTTCCCACCGGCGTTTACACCTCTTGTTTACAATATACCCCTCTGCTTGACCAGACATCTAGTTGGGAGCTCAGGGGCCCAGGGCTCCCGTCCCAATATCCCAGCTAATTACTTTTTAATTTACAGTGTGTCGTTAATAGGCTTGGCAGGGGGAGCAAGGTTAGACACTCAGCAGAAGCCCCTTTCCTTTCCGTTCAGTACAACGGCAGCCTCCTTAATTAAAATGAATACTCTGGGCATCCATCAGAGAGATGGAATGCAAGTGAGGGAACCGAATGAGAGCAAGAGCTGCAGGAAAGAGAAGAAAATAAAGCCAAGAACTGAGGCATCAGAAGTAAAGAAGAAAAAAACGTTGGATTGGGTACCTCCACGACTCTCACTGTCAGCCGGCTTCACCTGGATGGGGCGAGTCATCTGTGAAAAAAAACAAAACAAAGCAAAGAGAAAGGGGTTAGTTTGTATTCCCACCAATATCATCAGACTTGACAAAGTGTCAGAGTAGCAAACACTGTGTGTATATATATAAGACAGAGGCTAGTCATATGGAGTCATGTGGAGTCATGTGGAGTCATGCTAGTTAGTCCACTGATCAGTCCAGGAAAATGCAGGAGTTTTGGCTAAAATCACTTGCACACTCTCAAGACTGCACATAAGTAATCTATAGGGGTGTAAGAAAATATTGATACAGCTGAGTATTGCATTATTTTGTTTAGCAATATCTAAAAAAACACAATATTGATATAAAAAATATAGATTCAGGAATTACAAAAGTTGTTTAGTTTTGAGACAGGAAGTACTAGCATAAGGGCACTAACTAGCGCTAGTTAGCATGTTAGCGTTTATGTCCACCTGTTTCCCGCTGTAAAAAAGATTAGAGGTGTAACAGAAGGAACCGAGGCGTCGGCTGACTTGTTTTGTTTTTAAGGGAAAATGTTAAAATCGTGTTAAAGATGGTGTCAGGAACAATAATGTGCTGTCCGTGGTTGCACTTATAAACAAACAAAGCTTAGTTTGTGGCGTGAAGAACATTGCGATATACACGTCAGAGCGTACTGCACTTGTGAGGGTCCAGGACATGCCTGTGTTTCCTTACCGGAGTGCATTCTTTACCTTTATAGAAGAAATAATAGTCTTTCTTACTCTTTCTTGCTTCCCTACAACTGTAGCTTTCAGGTGTTAAACACTAGTTAGTGCTTAGATCGTGCTTTTACTACTAGCCTAATACTAATAATTTAATACAATCATCATCATCATCATCATCATCATCAATCCCACTTCATAATAGTTGTAAAGCTTTATCGACTATGTGCATATGTTTAAATAATATATGTAAAAAATTACCACGTTCCTACGTACAATGATACTAATTGTGTTCATACATGGCAGCAGACTTGATGGCACTGAGGTGTGATGTGGGCAAGGCTGGCACAGGTTTCATGTTAAGTCTAGGTTCATTTGCTGAGGTTTGCATGTGTTCTTAATGATAGATTTCCTCAAACTATATCTGAAAAAAAAAAGAAATATCCTAATATATCACCTTGCTTACAGTATCGCTACCTATCGTATCGCGACCCTTGTATCGTGATACGTATCGTATCGGCAAGAATCACAGCCCCAATATTCTATAGATGTATACACACAGATTTACTATAATAACTACACGTTTTTTGGTGAGGATCTGCTGCTCGTTTGTTCCCATGTCACTGTATATTAAGTTTTCTTAGTCAACAGTGGAAACAAAAAGAAAAGCTTTCAGGGTGTATGTTCAAATATTTAAGGTTTAAAAACATGTAGTTGTTAATCAGGTTGGACATTTCTATATAACACCTTTGTAGATGAATGAATCTCCACAAAAAATAATTGTAAAACATCTTCCCAGAAAAGTGGAGCTTATTATACCAGGACTAAATGTGAAATAAGATTTAAAAAAAAAAACGAAGCGCAAACCAATCTTATGGTCAGGCATCCACAAATATTTATCCATATGGATAAAAAAAAAAAAAAAACCTTCCAAGGACACAAACATGTATAAATGATTCTAGAGCCTACCAGGAAGGGGAGGGGGGTCTAGTGGGGGTGGTGGTGGTGGGGGGGGGTTCAGTCTGAATTGCAAAGTTTTCTACAGTTATGCATGCTCGGTAGTAGCGGCGCGGCAGTAACGGTGAGGGCGAAGTGAAATGCAACAACAATAAAAGTGGAGGCTGTCTCAGGACACAGGGAAATCAATGCAGCCCTATTGATTCCTGGCCCTTCGGCTGTGCAGAGTGTCTGGCAGCAAAGAATTCGGTGGTTAGGAGGCTCAGAGTAATCCACTAGAACCTGATAAGAATGGCATTTGTTGGATTAGATACCTGTGTCCCTACAGTCTTTGTGTCCCATCTTCCTTTTTTTTTTCCAGTTTTGCTGTAGCCTTTTCTCATTATTTTTTTTAACAACGTGTCACTTCCTTCTTGCTTTTGGTGCCATGTTAAAAACCTCATAGCCTTTATATACTGTACACAAAAAAAGATTTCCCTAGATCTGTGAGGGCTTGATAATTTGTCTTTATTGGGAGTCTGTAATAGAAAATTACATATGCCAGAGTGATTATCAGTATTATTGTGAAAACTGTATTTTTTTAATCATAAAATAGTACAGCACTTTATTACAAACACAAAAAATATGAAGTAAATAAATAAATAAATAAATAAATAAATAGTACTTAGTCATGTAAATGTTCTAAAGGAAATAAATATGAACATATCCATTATTAAAATAAAGGATATGTATATAATTTAATTTATCCTTTAAATATAACGCTCTCCGTGCAGCAGGCGGTCTCGCATGTAAAAACAAACAGCATGTGGCAGCAGTGATTCACCTCTAGAGGCCGCTCTCGTGATGAAAGCAAACCGTATGCTGGAAAAACTATCCGTATGGATTTTTGCTCAGAATATTTGCATCGACTTTAATGAATAACTGAGGGACATTTTAGTTTTAATAGCCCACCTTTATTATTAAAACTAAAACTCGGACCCCTGCTGCAGAGAAATGATTCCCCAGAGAGCAGCATCAGGTCAAAGCCATATCATTACACGCTACAATCCTTCACGCTCCCTGAGATCTCAAAACTCTGGGCTTCTAGTAGTTCCTAGAACAGCAAAGTCCACTAAAGGCGGTAGAACATTCTCACATTTAGCTCCTGAATTCTAGAACAGTCTTCCTGATAGTGTTCGGGGCTCAGACACACTCTCCCAGTTTAAGTGCAGATTAAAGACGTATCATCTTAGCGAGTTCTACACATAACACGTCTCACATCATAACCTTGTGCTCCAGAACATCTGATCACATGCACATTATCAACTTGTGCTGTTAATATCATGAACAGCAGCTACGCTAATTCCTCTCCACTGCTTCTCTTTCTCTCCCCATCCCGAGGCTTCCTGAGGTTGCACCAGCTCCAGTCACATCCCACCTCATGAAGATTATGGACCTTCAAAGAAGTAGATGCCGAACTGGGCATCTACTTCTTGGACAAACATCCCATTTCATCTAGAGACGTACCAGTGCCAATTGGACACTGGACCTCTTTGAGTGTTTAAAGGCTCTGGCATGGAGAAGCTGGTGCTGGATCTGTGATGATCCCAAATGTTGAGCTATTGTATGAGTTGCTCAGTAGCTCCTGGTTCCACAACGTCAACTAACTGTATAAGTCTGTAGAAAGAACATCAGTCATAATCACACACTCCAGTGCTCATGTAAGTTCTCACTCTCCAGTGTTATGTAGTGTTTAAAGACTATAATCACTCTCTTGATGTCACCCAAATGAGGATGAGGTTCTGCTTTTGAGTCTGGTTCCTCTCAAGGTTTCTTCCTCATAACATCTAATGGAGTTTTTACTTCACCACAGTCGCCCGCAGTCTTCATCATCAGGGATAAACACACATCATTCATAAATTCTGTAAAACTGCTTTGAGACAATGTCTGTTGTGAAAAATGCAGTAAAAATAAACTTGACTTGACCATTATACATCTACAGTAAGCAGATTTCAAACATAATGGATTTGAACAGTTTTGGATGCACTTTTACGGTGATTCCTAATCAATTCAGGAGCTCATAATCCTTCATAACAAAGTGCAGCACAGGCAAAATTATGGCAAAGTTTTGCTAAAGAATTATGATTTATGCCACATCTGGCCATCCGTCTCAGCCAGTGAACACCTTATTATTATTATTATTATTATTATTATTATTATTATTATTATTATTATTACTGCACCAGCATTGCTCCTACACAAACTTTGTAAAATGTCCCTGAAAAAATGTTTGAAGGAAGCGAGGATCAACATTTTTCCCCCCGGATTTTCTCGCTAACATATTTTCTTTTACTGTCCGACTCTGACGGCGAGCTAAAAAGGTCAGTTTTAAAGACAGGCCAGGGCTATAAAAGCATGACTTGTTCAAGGAGAAACACCATAATGGGATTTTAAAACAGCTTAATAACATGCTGATATATGGGGGGAGAGGGGCCAGGCCGGATTCATTAAGTGCTAAACATATCCATTTTCACCTTGAGGAACTGAATAACCTCCCTCACAGGATTCATTCCATAAATTTATCCATCGTAAATAAAAACGGGCCGAAGCTAAGACCGTGTGTGTGTGGGTGTGTGTGTGTGTGTGTGTGTGTGTGTTAGTGGGAGGGGGTTGGAGAAGGGGTAGATGTCATGCCATCCTGACTCGGAGTTGGTTCATGAGATGCCTCTCAGTTCCTGCTGTGAGAAAAATCCGTAGTTTGAGATGAGAAACAGAAAAAACCCGGAGATTCGGGCAGATGCTCTTATCCAGAGCGACTTACATTTATCTCCTCATCCAGTCAAGATCGTATTATTTCTAGCCATATAAATAATACTGATCTGATTTTAAGAATAGAATACAATATATTTATTATATTTTATTTATCTTTTTTTTTTCCTTACTCATTACACCTGCAAATGGAGTTTAATTACCATCATTTGAAGCCTCGTATCTTCTAAGACTTTCCTGTAGCTGGAATAACTAATAACTGGCTTTAAGGTTGTATAGTAATAAAAAATGCTGAGTAAGCACACTAAGAACTTTAATATGATTTATTCCAAATGCTTGATTAATGTCGAAGCGAACACATTTATTCACAACCGATTAACATATTATAATTAGCTGTAATAAGTCACTAAACATGATCCAGTCTGCTTGTTATTATTGGTTGGAACTTTGTTCTTTATACACAGTATTTACGGCTTTTTATTCCAGTAAGTTGTTCTGTAGTTTGTTTTCAGTAAAAACAAAATACTAATAATGTTTTATGTTGCAATAAGTCTTTCGGGAAGGATTTCGCTTTGTTCTTGCATCGTAACTTCTGTGTTACAAGTCAGTTTTAATTGAAATTAATAATCGCTGAGAATTCTCTTGATTTTAACCGTGACCTTGTTTTTAGTTGAAATCCTTCGTCTCGTTTTGAGACAGAATATATAATAATGATGATCCGTAAATGGATTTTTTCATTCTCTGTTTTATTTTATCTTTTCACAAAGTTTTAAGAAAAGCAAACTGTTTGAATAATAAACACGTTAGTTTTAAGTTGATGATTCTACGCTTCTAATGAGTGCTTTACTGTTTATTTGAAGGCATGTGTGTTCTTTTCTAAAGCTTGGATATGTTTTTTGATTCCAAGAAATGAATGATCTCACTGCACTGGCAGAGAATTCGACTGGTTTTTCGTGTATTTTCTCAAATCATGCATTTATTTCTTATATTTAGACGCTTTTTTTTCTGCAGTGTACGAGCCTCGCTTGGAGCCTCAGGAGAGGCAGATTGTTGTGGCTGGGATTTAAACTCATGACCTTCAGATGCAAAGTGTAATCCCTTCACCACTACACTCCCACCTTCCGATTAGATCTTTGCTTTTCTAAACACCTTTAAAGCTGTTGGATTCCATAAATGTAACGATCCGCAGATATTTTGGACACGTGTCCATTTGGGGGCGAAAGGCTTCACATCACAGACAAACAACTCATGCATGCAATATGCAGCATCCTGTAATAGAGGCTGTGAGTGTTCCTTTTATCCCTTGGGCAAACTCGTTGTCGTTACTAACACGGGTTACGAATGCACACTTGGATCTAATAATTGTCCCTGCTATAAAATACTGGTGTAACGGCCAATTTGTTTGTGATGGGGTTGCTGGACATGAGCTCCTCCCTTCGTTGGCAGTATCTTTATCTTCACACTTTATTTACATTTATGGCATTTGGCAGACGACTTTATCCAGAGCGAATAACAACTGAGCAGGGGAGGGTTAAGGGCCTTGCTCAGGGGCCCAGCAGTGGCAGCTTGGTGGTGGTGGGATTTGAACTTCCAATCCAAAGGCCAACACTTTACCCACTGAGCTACCACCTCCCTATATTTTATATACAGTATATACACACCATGCAAAATTCTTAATGGCTCTATCTTTCAAGTTGTTATAAATATTTATGTGAAGAATTCTGCTTTATTGATTTCAGTACTAAAACATTTCAGATTTCCAAACTGCACTTTGTACTTCAGTAAATAAAAGAACGTTTGATGGGAAATCTTCTCTTTTTTTTGAATGCAAATTTGTGACATTTGAAGTCTCCAGAAGAACCATGTGATAGTCTACAAGATGTTCAGTGAAAACGGAACAAACTCTGTTTTACTGCCTCACGCACTTTTTTCTTGGTGGACAACTGCCCATTAAATTGCTCCTTTTTAAACATCCCATTTCACATTCAGTCCTCATTTACTTTTATAATAAGCTTCACTCTTCTTAGATGTTCCACTAGATTTGTGAGGTTCATTTCTCCACAACTGTGTTTGTAAAATCAGGAAATGATGTATGTGAGTTGAGGAGGTCTGGGGTGCAGTCAGTGTTCACATTCATTCATGTTAAATAAAGTTAAGGTCAAAGCTCTATTGTAGGAGATCTTCCACTCCAACCCATGGAGCAGATCACGGAGCTGGCTTTGTGCACAGGAGCATTAAAATGCTAAAACAGGTTTGGGTCTGGGTCAGGATTTTGGATGCACATATGGCTGGAAAAGTCAGGTGTTTATATAGTGTATACAATACACACACACACACACACACACAAACCCTACAAGTTGTATAACTCATCCTGTTGTCAAGGAAACCGTTTAGCTCTGGTCCTGAGAGATCTCGCCGGTCTTCTCCGCCTTCGTGAGCCGAGCTTTCTTTACTCATTTGCTACAGCGAAGACACAGAGGGGCTCGCCTTCTGCTCCCTTTCCACTCAAATAACAACGTGTTCTAATTGTGATAGATTCGGAGAAGCCTTCTGCACCCGGAGATGAGGAAAGGGGGATGGGACGAGTTAGAGACTGAGACAGAGACGGGGGTGGAAAAAAAGAGAGAGAGAGAGAGAGAGAGAGAGAGAGAGAGAGAGAGGTGCCTGCAACGTCTAGATAAGATTGCTTCTCAGTTGAGTGACATTTTGTCAGTCTAAACTCCACCCCAGCGCCGGGGCCCATATGCTGCTGGAGTCAGGAGAAGCCGAACCCGGACTCGTACGCGTTCCTTGCTCAGCAAAAGCACGGACGTCCCTGCGTTCGCCAATCTGTTGTTTGAACTCGGTGGAACATTTCGAATCCTCCGGGGTCCCGCTAACAGTGTGTCGACCGAATCATGATGATGTGTACACACACACACACACACACACACACACACACACACACACACTGTTAGCATCTCAGAGGTCTTCAGCGTACGATTTGATGTCCTATGTTGTTGTTTTTTTGTTTTTTTTTATGTAAACCGAATCCCCACCACCTGTCTTCCTGCCTCTCATTCTTGTTTTTTTGTTTTTTTTTTTCCCCTAACAAATAATCACAGCGTTTACTACAGGCAAAACTAAAAAAGAGTATCGAATGGAGTAAACAGCTGTGCAGCGGTGGCTCGTGGATCATCTATTTTCCACCGAGAACCAGACACTCCTCCTGTAGTAATATTTGATTACACACCGCCGGGCTCGGTGGATATAGATTCAGAACAATCAGCATATTACAGGCTGCTGGGAGCAAATCTGGACCGCATCTGGTCGCTTCCATAGATGACAAATACGCAATAAATCAACTGTTGGTGTTGTGCGTTGTGTGACCACGGCTCGTACGGAGAGCAGCCGGCAGAGGAGATATTAATGATTTTGTTTTATGAGTCAGACCGCTGCTTTGGTTTAAGGGGTAAAATGTGTGAAATGTAATTTTTTTTTTTTCTTTACCAATATGGGCTTACAAAAACAATTACATATTGTGTATATGTGTGTGTGTGTGTGTGTGTGTGTGTGTGTGTGTGTGTGTGTGTGTGTGTAGTCTGTAAATCATAAATCCTCTCCAAAAAACAACAAATTCACACAGGGATAATGAGCATCAATCCCACAGGACCGATAATCGATTCATCACACTTCATCGTCTCTATTTGTGTAACACAATGGACGCCTTATTGGAAAGAGAGTTATTACACACGTTTAATCGTTTTTGCATTTCCTCCTCTTTCCGTTGCGGAATCGTACACCAGGGCTTCGCTACATGAACAAATGGAACACTGGGGTTTTATTGCGAGTTTCCTGCTCAAAGGAAAAATAAAGAGGTTTTTTTTTTATTTAGTAGACTTCGATATCTGAATTATACAGTTTGTGTATTTTACTATATGAACACACCTGAGCGTAAGATTGGTACGACCCATTCCACAATAAATCTTCATTTTGCTGTTATAATCATCTCCACATTTCCAGGGGAAATGTTTTCGTGAAGATTTTGTGGAGATTCATTCAGCCACAAGGGTGTTAGTAAAGTCAGGTACTAGTGATTAGAACATCGGATCATTTCAGTGATTTGGTACTTTGAATCTTTTTTTGAGTCATTTAGTTCATTTGATTCATTTGATCAATAATAATGATCAGGTGAACTCTAATGAATGAATATCTGGTGCTAAGGTTGAGACTGAGGTTACCTTCTGGTTTCTCTCAAGGTTCCCTGCTTATATTATCTCAATAGGGTTGAGATCAAAGCTCTAAAGCAGGCCAATCAAGATCTTCCAGGATCTCCAAACCATGTAGAGCATATTTTTCATAGAGTTGGAGCATTGTCATGTTGGAACAGGTATGGATTTGAAGCAGATTGCCCATAATGGGACTGCGAAATGCATAAATACATCAGTGCAAAATAAACAAACAAACAACCCCCCCCGCTATAATAACTGATGAGTGTATGAGTGGGAATAAAAGTCATGTGACATTTGGCCAGTCGAAGTGTAAGATAACAGACAGGCTGTTCGCTACGATCTGCTGGTCGTTAATAATCCACTGATCATCGCTAGAATTAGCAGGCTATCGACGCTGGCGCTCCCGCGTTCCTCCAAACACACAAAATAAACGTTTTACTGAAGCGTGTCCCGTTACCATTATTAATTTTTCCAATTATTGATTCTAAAGTGTGCTGAGTGGTGACAGTCCAGGAACCTCAATCATCTACAAATCTACCAGACTGGAGGAAAAGAGGATGAGAGGAGGGCAGGAGTGTGTGTTGGAGTAAAAGAAAGATAGATAGGGAGAGATAGGGGGAGGGGAGAGAGAGAGAGAAAGAGAAAGAGAGAGAGAGAGAGAGAGAGAGAGAGAGAGAGAGAGAGAGAGAGAGAGAGAGAGAGAGAGAGAGAGAGAGAGAGAGAGATGGCGTAGCAGTGAGTGATTTCTCCTCCTCCGGCTCTGGTTAAATTTGATTTAATGGTGAACTCATTTGTTTTCTGGAGTCTCCTGGAGGAAGACAATGATGGCAGAGAAAGGAAAGAAAACAGATGAGCTGGAAAGGGGAGGTGAAGAAAGAGCTTGCATGTGTGTGCCGTACTTTATATATGTGTGTCTGTGTATTTATGTATTATCGCGTGTGTATGTATGTATGTATAGATGGATGTAGCCTGTGTGTGTGTGTGTGTGTGTGTGTGTGTGTGTGTTCAGGCCCCAGCAGCAGTGTGGAGGCACTAATAAGAGCTTGTGAAAGACAGGATCCAAAACTTGCGAATTCCATCAGATCCTCTGAGAGTAAAACTCACTCAGCACTGAGGCTCAGGTACTGACTGCTGACATCACTGACATCTAAAACTCTGTCTGCTTCAAGGCTCCTCACACACTCTCCTCTTCCCAAAGGCAACTGACAGCCGTGTAGAAAAAGAAAAAGCTCAGAGTTCTCATCCTCCACGTCGCATTTGCATATATAGGAGCCCTGTTCCTCGTAGTCTCGACGTCTCAAAGGTCAGCGTTCCAGATGAAACGGTTTTCCTCAGATCTTTTAGTGTCCTGCAACGTGGAACAGCTGCTGACCTTTTATCTCAGTCTTCTGTATAAAGACCATCAAGAGACTGCAGCGAACATCTGCGCAAAACACCTGAGGCGAGTGGCAATGGGTGTATGAGCCAGGAGAACTTCAGAGAGAGAAAGAGAGAGAGAGAGAGAGAGAGAAAGAGAGAGAGGGAGAGAGAGAGAGAGAGAGAGAGAGAGAGAGAAAGAATAAAGGGGTTCTAGGTAGCATCAACACATTTCTGTACTCTGAAACCTATAATACTGCATTCAACTGATATGATACGGTCAAAAGTATGTGGACACCTGACTATAAGACTGGTATGTACTCTTATAGGAACCTTCATTCTTTTGGAAAGATGTTTTCTTTTATATATAAATATATCATTGTCAGAGAACCACCAGGCACGCCTTCTTCCAAGGCCCACACTCTAACTCATCCTTTCCCAGCTCTAATCACCAACACCTGTTCCCTATTTCCCTTTCCCCTTTATAAGGTCCCGATTCCCCCTCACTCACTGTCAGATCTACTCATAACTACCATAGATCACCCAAACTTCCTATCACGCTTGTTCCCGGTTCCTCCATGCTCCTGTCTACGTCTCGAGATAAGTTTGCGTTTGTATGTTGAGTTTAAATAAAGACATTGTGGTTTACTCCCGGTTTCTGACGCCTGGTCTTTATCCATGATGATCATCAGTTTCTTTGACACACACACAAGGAATTTGGTTCCAGCTGTTAGAGAAACCATTAGTGAACCGTTACAAACGTTTCATGAGCCAAACTTTATAAAATGTGACTTAAAAATGACCCTTAATATCCTTTTTATTTCACAATACTGAAGGTAAGATGTAAAAATCCCAGACGATGGAGTCGTTAAGCACTTGGAAGTCGACACTTTAATTTATTTGACAAATTATACTGTGTGAAATGTTTTTTTCATCACAACGTCGGCCAGATTGTAATAAGCGATTAACGACGGCAGAACACAAGCGCGCGAACTTGACGAGAGTTAACAAACAAAACCAAACAAAACACCAGGAAAACAAGACTCTTAATGGTATATACGGAAAAATTTGTATTTTAAGCCGCTACGTTTTTCCCACGTTTTGAGCCCCGCGGCTTAAACAAGGAAGCAGCTAATTTATGGATATTTCCTGGGTTTTTCCTGGTTTCACAAACTTAAAGCCAAAAAACTGAACCCCAAAACATTAGACCAATGAAATTGCTGAACGGAAACGAAAAAACTTCCACCGGTGGTGATTTTTATTCGCATGACGAGGCTAAAAGAAAAACTCTCGAGAGAAATAGTTGTGAAAGGAAGGAGGAAGACAGTGAACAATGACTTTCTTGGTAGGCTACTGTTTAGATACGAGCCGTTGTAGCGCGTTGAGTCTGGGTGAAGGGAAGAGCTCGCTAACACCAGTTACAACAGAAATCATATAAACACAGACAGCTTTCCAAAACAGCAGCCGTAACAGCGTTACGGGTTAGTCAAAGAAACTTAGAAATGAGCATCAGAAAATAATAAGGACATATTCCTCGGGCTTGCACACATGCAGTAATAGTGGAAAAATGCAGGCTATTCCCAAAATTCCGCTCTGCTCTTAAAGGAGCCACAACATATTTCACCCGTTACACCGTGTAACAGACATTGTCTTTCATTAAACCCTGTGTAAAGTTCATTAGTTTCAGTGTAGACATATTTATGTTCAAAATAAAAATCTTTGTCGAATTCAGTGGGTGTGGTTTATATATGGGTGTGCTTCATAGTCCGCAAATTACAGTATATACGTCTGACTTCCAAAAGTATTGGGACTTTCATTAAACCCTGTGTAAAGTTCATTAGTTTCAGTGTAGACATATTTATGTCTACACTGAAACTAATGAACTTTACACAGGGTTTAATGAAAGACAGTGTAAAGTTCATTAGTTTCAGTGTAGACATATTTATGTTCAAAATAAAAATCTTTGTCGAATTCAGTGGGTGTGGTTTATATATGGGTGTGCTTCATAGTCCGCAAATTACAGTATATACGTCTGACTTCCAAAAGTATTGGGACGCATGACTTTTCCAGACATATGTGCTTCTTCCGTGAATTCCCTTCACTTGAACTGGGAGACCGAAACCTGTTCTGGCTCCATGAAGATGTGCTCTACATGGATTAGAGTGGATGATCTCCTGCTACAGAACTCTGAACTGAACCTTGTTGAGCATCTTTGGTATGAATGTAAGGCCTCCTTATTTTCTCACCTACATCAGTACCTGACTTTACCAACAACCTTGTGGCAGAATAAATCGCCACAAACCTAATGTGGACCTGGATGCTCCAATTAGATGATTATATGATTAGGTGTCCAGAAAACTTCAGTCCATATACTGTAGTATGGGTGCACACAAAAGAGAAACATACTAAAGAAGTGCCGTTGGAAGGAAAAGAAGGCAAACTCAAAATGAACCCAAAATCAAATAAAAAATAAAAGAAGAGAAATGAGTGTCTTTCTTTTAGTCCAGACAGACTGCTGAGTTCCAGCTGACACCCAGAATCATGTAAAAATAAATAAATAAATAAACAAACAAACACTGGATACACAAGCAGTTTTTGAAAAAACGAGAAATGAATGACGCATCATTGCATCCAATTATGACTCTGACTACTGCCTGAGCAGGCAGCATGATTTCTGAGCAATGAGAGAGAGAAAGAGAAAGAGAGAGACAATGAGAGAGAGACATGAGAATAGATGAAAAAAAGAGAGAGCAGACAGACAGAGCAGCCCAGTCTGCCCTCTCATCAGCAACTGTAATAAGTAGAGGCTACGAACTAGAGACATGCCAAGAGGAAGAAAAGTGAGAGACGGAAATACAAACTTGAAGAAAAACCGAGGAAAAGAGACAGATGGATCTGACCCCCTGACATTGAGCAATCAGAGCGAGGGCATCGTTGTGACACGACCACATCGCAGCTCGGAGCTGCTGATGTTCTGGATTTGGAAGGCTTGCAGAAAAAAACATGATAAATTCCCAAGACTGCTGTTTGTTCTGAAGTCTAGTTTAATAATCTTCTAGCAAAATTGTCTCTAAAGGCATCTGAAAGTCATCATGGATCCCATTCCACATTTCAGTCCCCATTTCTTTGTATAATAACCTCCATTCTTCTGGAAAGATGTTTCTCTAGATTTTGTGGAGATTCATTCATACACAAGGGTGTTAGTAACGTCAGGTAGTGATGTAGGTGAGAAAGTGAGGAGGGTGCACTCAGTGTTCACATTCATCATGTTCAGGTTTGGAGCTCTTTAGCAGAAGATTTTCCACTCCAACCCATAGCATATTTTCATGGAGCTGGCTTTGAGCTGGACCAGGTTTAGGTTTCCTAGTTCAAGTGAGGAGGTCTTATGCATTTTTTCATGTATACAATTGGATAGGACATCTTTGGATGTGCAAGCTAAATAGTAAATTTTTTCAATACTAGGAGATCCAAAAACTGTTACATCCTGGGTTGGAGATCTTGAAAGATCTTGGGTGGCCTGCTATAGATCTCTGACTTCAATCCTATATTGTTTCTATTTCATGACCAATGATTTAACAATAATTAATAGTTTGTTAGTTTTTTCTAATTGCTAATAAACGAGAGACCATTTTTTTATCACTGTGACTCTGAACATAAGCAGATCACTTGGGATGAACAAATAACTGCTGCAAATGCATTATTTGTGTTCGTCTTCAGCGTTTCTCTTTATATCTGACAGCTCCCTCACACCCACAAGCTTCATATCTGGCCTCTCGCTGGCAATTAAAATAGATTTTTTTCCCACAAGTCCTCCGAGATCCTGGTATCGATGCACATTGCGAGTCTCAACCAAATGCCATGCAAGTCTTTCCAGCTCTAGTTCTGCTCCTGTTTATAAAGTATATGTATGTATTTGCATTTGTCTGGAAGACATGAACCTATTAGCTCCAAATGTATCAGTGTATCAGTATGTGGTTATGGAGATAAATTTCACATTTCTTTTTAGAGGGAAATAAATTCCTTCGATTTCAATTTTGAAGGTCCACATGCTCCTGTGATACCAGTGATCTTGTCCCTTTCTGCTCGCTTGAATTGCTTGATCCATCCTGGTGCCCTGATGGAGTTCTCATCAATGGTAAAGAACTAACTGCTTTTAAGTATAGTTCCACATGAACATCATGAAGATACTTAATGTACACTTTGGAACCAAGATGGATTTGCTACAATGGCTTATGAATGAACTGTTTCAAACTTGAGTCTCCATCAGTTAACAGCTGATAACCTCAACAATAAAGAATAAATATCATGACTGAATAGATATCAGGAGCTGAGGATGAAGTTCCCTTCTGAGTCTGGTTCCTCTCAAGGTTTCTTCTCTTATATAGTCTCATGCAGTTTTTCTATCACACCTTTCTCCAGGAAACAAACCTCACGAGTACGAAGGAGACCTGTGGTCAATTTACATGTAATTGAGCTTCACAAAACCTGCATTGAAGATTTCAAGCCTCGCAAATGCTGCAGTGAGCTGCTGTTTTGCCGTCCTGCGGTTGAGCACCGTCCCCACGCTGTCACCACCACACCGATATCGTGACAGATTACAGGGCCAGTCCACTGGCCAATAAGCAGCCGACTCGGCTCCTGGGCCACTGACCCATAATTCCCACCGTACCTATGCCGAGTTGACGTTTTCTTTAATGGGTAACAGACCTCAGGCGAGCCTCTGCCTTCTTGCTACCATGATAGCCTATTAGCAATTCACTGCAGCTTGCAGGGTTTTTTTTTTAGCTGCCCTGCTCCCTGTCCAGATTCCTGTCTAATTTTGAGCTCCAGAGACGCTTAGTGGAGCAGCAGGAAAATAGGAAGCTTGGAGGAGCTTGGTAGGAAAGGTAGAGCAGGTAACAGCTTACAGATCCATGAAATTGCTGAGCAACTTAAGAACTTTAAGAATGGATTTGATCTGCAATTATTATCAATGATGGTCCTGCTACAATGGTTCAGGACCATGGACAGTTCTGCATTTAAGCATCCATCACTGAACTGTACAACAACTGTAATGAATTTATAATTAAAAGGTTCCTTTTTAAGTCTCAGGAAGTTTTTCCTTCAACACAGTCGATATCTATCTATCTATCTATCTATCTATCTATCTATCTATCTATCTATCTATCTATCTATCTATCTATCTATC
>MU551531.1:1141810-1159474 GCA_024362625.1 Silurus asotus
TATCTATCTATCTATCTATCTATCTATCTATCTATCTATCTATCTATCTATTTATCTATCTATCTATTATGATTTCTTGTGTGCATTGTACCTACAGTTGCCTGCTGTTAAATGCCCGCTGATGCTAACTAATGCCAAATCTGTTATATTTAATTCTGATTTATTTTATTGCTTATTGCAAAAACTTCACCCAGTACAGTACTGTTTTATGGTTATACAGAGACAGAAAAAAAACCCTCTGATCTCATTCTGCACCTTCCACAAGGTTAGCTGGAGTTCACACAGGTTAATTCCTCAGCCCTTTGCTTCAGCCTGTCTTCTGCAGAGTATCACCCCGCTGACTGACATCATAATCCAATCCAGTCATTCCCATTTGCCGTCTCCAGCCTGGCCACGTTCTTCTCCCATCTAACATACAGATGCCCACCACCCACATCAGGGTCAACACTTTTACATTCAAGACTACTTCTCTTCTTTACTTTTGAGGGTGGATTTAATAATCAAAGCTATTAAATACAGATACAGAGAAAATGTATTCACACCTACACCATGGCGCTGTCCAGTGCTGAACATAGATTGGATAAAAAGTGTCCAATTTACATTTTCTTTATAATTATAATGTGTGATATATTTTTTCTGATATAGTAACAATTTACACAGTGACTTGTATTTAGCAAATGCTTGAAATTAAAATTATATGCTGACGTGATTTGTATGGATGTGTTTACATGTATGTATGTATTTTTGGAAGTAGTCTCCAGAGTCAGTGCTTGTCAGTTATTGGCAAAGCTATAATAAATAAATAAATATAACCCAATATAGCTGCTAACAGCTTTTATAGTTTGCCATGTGGACATTGATGCAACAATAATAAACCAATAAACTATATAAACAGAACAAATGCACATGGCAATTCATTGATTACTGTTTTTTTTTTCCCCATTAATTGTCACATTGTCACCTTTTATTCCTTACTGAACTTGATGCTTTTCCTGTAAAGTTATTTTTCCCAAATCAGGACTTAATTACAAAATATCACAAAAAAGTATTTTATTTCCAATGCCTAGGGCACTTTCACAGTTCATTCACACCAACAAGAATTGACCCAACAAACCAGAGGTTAGAAGAGAAACCAACCAAGATGAAAAGGTAAAGAAGTGAGGAAGTGAAGAAAGAGACTAAAGAAAAGTGATTTAGCTACCTAGTTCATCTTCATCTGTGCCCTGTCCTGAGAGCAGCTTCATGAAATAAGTCCTGCTGAAAATCAATGCTGGCTTTAAGAGGTGTAAAGGTGACCCCCGGCTGCACAGGTGGCCTTTGCGGGCTGCTAAAATCCACGCTTGTATAGCTAAGTGGAATTAATGTGGGTGATCGAGTAGCTGGCGCACGGCACACGGCTCACGAAGCAGCCGAGGGGTGACGGGGCAAGCGAGGCTTTGGAGTCATGGTGAACCTGAGCGGATTCAGCAAACGCCATGGCCAGAATTTAGCTTGAATCAACTTCAACTGTGTGTGTGTGTGTGTGTTACTCTAAGCTGCTCACTTATTCCGTCTTCTTTTTCTTTTCCTCAGGCCCATTATAAATGAAAGGCAATTCTTTCCCATGATAAAAACACATGCAGTCGATGGCTGAACTCAACGTTTTCTTCTCAACCATCGATGGAGCTCAGAATGACCAAATTTGTTCATGTAAATAACCTGCACTCTGGTGATAGTGACTTTTAAATGGTGGAGATGATCAGCGAATAAGAAGAAGAAGAAGTGAAGAAAAATAAAGAACAGAAAGAACAAGGACAAAGTAACTGGATAAAAAGAAGAAGTAGAATGTGAAAAAAGAACAGTGTAAAGAAAAACAAAGTATAAGAAGAATGTAGATCTTTTGAAAGAACCAGCCGTGCAACAATCCAAACATCTCATTAACCAGCCACCCTTCTGTATATTTATTAAACATCTATCCATCCATACATACATTCGTCCATTTAAATATCCATGCTTTCTTTTAACTATTGATAGAAATGTCTATTCATGCAACCATATATTTAACTATTCAATCTATCCAATCTATACATCCATTTATCCATCCTTTCTTTTACATGTATCTATTTAACTATTTATTTTTTTGTTTTATTGGTTATATCCATCCATCCGTTTAAAGATTCTGGAATATATTTAATATTCCATCCATCCATCCATCCATCCATTTACCTCCCATCCCTCTATCCACCAATCTTTCCTATATATATTAACCATCCATTTATCCAACCAGTCTATCCATCCATACCTCCATCCAACTATCTATTTAACTTTCATCCATACATCCATCCACCCATCCATCCATTTATCCATCCCTTCATTTACCTCCCATCCTTTCCTCCATCCATTCTTGTAACCATATATTTAACCATTCAACTAATCTATCCATCCATCCCACCATTCAACTTTCCATTTAACTTCCATCCATTCATCCATCCATCCCTACATCGAACTATCTATTTAACCATTTATCTTTTCTTTTATTTGTGGAACCATCCATTAAACCATATATTTAACATTCCATCCATCTATCTATCCATCCATCCATCCATCCATCCATCCATCCATCTTCTTTGTGCGTCTTGTTTTTCCTTTTTAAAATATATCTAAAGGAGATCATGAGTCTGTGTCCTGGTTATGTTGCAGTCACCAGTGGGTGAGAGTCAGAAGAATCTAATCATCTTTACTCATTAAGAGAAATGCAATCACAGTTATCAAGCAGCTTCAGCATTCAGAACCGGGGAGTCCGTGCTCTCGTAGCAGAAACAGCTCGATGAAATACCTGATTAATGTAGAATTACAAGTATGTGTGTCTGTGTGCGTGTGCGTGTGTGTGTGTGTGTGTGTGTGTGTGTGTGTGTGTGTGTGTGTGTGTGTGTGTAAATGGGCTAGAACATTGGTATGAAGGAGGAACATTTTAGATGTTATATACATTACAACTGATCCTAATGAACATGATGGATTTGGGGCAGCTCTCGCATACAAAGTAGAGTACAGGCATGTCTGATTGTAGTCTTTTGTACAGAATCAAACTGTCAAACCCCATGTTCAGGGGCATGCTACTTATGCTAGAAGTCAAAAGGATTAAGTGCCTCATGACTATGTGTAAACATGGCTGAGATTATTCAAATTGCACTCGAATATGGAGGCTTTAGAACGGTGGGCCAGTCTTTAGTGGGAGGCTTTAGCGCTGAAGAACGCTCTTCAGATCCCAACAGTTACAGATGACGCACAGAAAAGCTGCCACAAAGCAATTTAATAACGCTTTAGTGGGATTACCGGGCCTTACATATGCGTACGCCTTCACCTCTGCTGCGTCCTCTATCCGCTATTCAAACGGCTCAGGCAGTCATGACGTTTTGGGGCGAGGAAGAAAAAAAAAAAAGAAGCCGATGCATAAATAAATAAATAAATAAATACGCATGACAAGTGGCCACTTAACCGCAGACTCCCCCAACTGAAACTTGATGAGCCTCGTGTCTGCGAAACTTCAACAAATGCTAAGTGACACGCTTAAACGGTTTCAGGTTGCGCATCCGGGGTAATTCACTAAAAATACAAATGAGGCAGGCGGCAGCTGCAGGGGAGGGAAAGCGATCGCTGTTTGCACATTTAAATGAGGGGAAAGAGCGGCTCTTGCACGGTGTTGCGTGATGCGAATGCAGCTATTGACCAGGACCTCGGCCAGTGAGGCGAGCGGTAAACAGCCTGGATAGACATCATGGATTTCCCTCATTTGAGAATCAATATCAAATAACCCCACTGTTCACTGGCAATTATGGCCGGCATCCAGCATCCCGGGCGTCTTTATTCTCCGAGTCTGCTATCGGATGTGACCTTCAGGTGCACTTTCATGGTTTGCACACTAACCGAGGTTGGGAGTCAAAAGGCCCTGGCTTTTGGGAGACTTTAATGGGGGCCTCATGGGAAAGTTGCAGGGGCAACTTTCATGACAGATCAATTATGGTCGCACCACAGGGCTTTGGGTCAGCGCTCCTCCCAAAGGCTATTAATAGAATCCCAATGTCACCAATGACATTACGGACTAGATAGCCTTAGCTCTGGTGTGGGGAGGCCTGAAGTTTCTGGCCTGCTGCAATCTGGACACTTGACCTACACGAGGTGCATCTCATTTCAGATCTAATCTAAAGATTCAGGCCAATCGGACCATGCTGGGATACCTGATTCCACATTTAATGCTATTGGGCTTCTCCACTGATCTCATGTTGTAAGCACTGATTGCCTCTGCTGTACAGGATGTACTAGATGGAGAATCTGTGTTCTCAAGTCCATTGAGGGAGATGGAACAACACTATTCTGCAATAGGATTTCAGAGAAAGAGTGTAAGATAGAGAGAGAAAGAGAGAGTAAGAGAGAGTTCTCCATTAGTGCTTTAGCAGCATGATGTCCTGTTAGCAATCTCATACCCAGCAGCCTAAAGGAACTCTGTATGAAATGTCGAGGTTATTTTGGTGTGTGTGTCTTCTCAGCAGAAGAGAGAGAAAGAGAGAGAGAGAGAGAGAGAGAGAGACAGAAGGAATAAGGCTTGACACATACACATAGACCTCTGGAAGATTTAGGAGAGTCCAGCGAAATCCAGAGCAGATCATTCTATTTGCGTATTGGAAAAAGTAAAAAAATCCTCCTATATAAATAAATATACGTGACTTATTTTCCAAAAAGTACAATGTGTGACAGTGTTTGATGTAAAACAGGGTGATTTTAGGGGCGGACAAGAACTAGGCACCTTGTGAGGTTTTAAATTAGGTAGGTATTTCTCTCTGTCGCTGCCTCTGAACACTGTTTCTGCTCTTCAGTGTCTCGGGCATTATCCATCTGTGTCTTTCTCTCCTTCGCTGTACTGAAACTCTCTCGCTCACTGTGTACTTTTTTAAAATCCAGCCAAGCAGGATGCCATGCCACTGACACACACACACACACACACACACACACACACACACACACACACACACACACAGGCTGTGACAGGCTCTTTACATACAACACTGACAATTAGACTTATTCCTGCTGGCAGAAAGAGAAGGGGAGCGCAAGGTAAAGAGGGAGAGAGAGAAAGAGATAGAGAGAGAAAGAGAGAGAGAGAGAGAGAGAGAGAGAGAGAGAGAGAGAGAAAGAGAAAACGTGGCAGCGATGAGCGCTTGTTTGACAGCGTGGACATGGAGATGGAAATGTGGTAATTTGGAGTAATTCGCCAATGCGTCGGCAGTAACCGGGCCTGCCTGTCTGTCGGCCGAAATAAATGGGGTCAGCCGTGTGTGATCGGCAACTTTCATTTATATGTAAATTACCCCCATCGCTATAGCGCCGGCACGCAAGCGCACACGTGCAAACACCCCCTCACACATACACACACAAACACACACACACTCTCACACTCACAGCACCCCAAGCGTTACTTTCCATGAGCACTCGCTCACACCCACAGCCGCTAGATTGCTGTGCTGAGGGGCCCGTGTTTGTTTAGCATCAGGCTGAACTGCAGGTTCTGAATTACTGGAACAGCACAACACCAGGAGATCTTTCATCACAAAAAGAAACCCATTTTATTATATTTTGTAAAAGCGTTCTGTTTACTATTCGTTATCACCAGACATGGATACAGATTGCGTAATTGTATCTCTACTTATGTAGATAACACGTGATACAGAATTCTGCTACGCAGCGCTTCCGTTACACCGCGACTTGTGGCTTCTTTAAGAGCAGAACGGTATTTTGGGAATAGCCTGCCGCCGCATTTTTCCAGTATTTCTGCATGTGTGCAAGACCGAGGAATATGTCCTTATTATTTTCTGATGCTCATTTCTAAGTTTCTTTGACTAACCCGTAACGCTGTTGCCAAGAAAAATCAAAAAGCATGAGTTTTGGATACCTGTCTGTGCTTATATGATTTCTGTTGTAACTGGAGTTAGCGAGCTTCCCTTCACCCAGACTCAACGTGTTACAACGGCTTGTATCTAAAAAGTAGCTGACCAAGAAATTAATTGTTCACTGTCTTCCTCCTTCCTTTCACAACTATTTCTCTCAGGAGTTTTTCTTTTGGCATCGTCATGGGTTTTCTCCCGATGCCGTGCCGTTTAGAACACAGGTGGGGTGCGTTTTTTTCCGTTTCCGTTCAGAAATTTCATTGGTCTAATGTTATGGGGTTCAGTTTTTTGGCTTTAGGTTTGTGAAACCGGGAAAAACCAAGAAAAAATTCATAAATAAGCCACTTCGTTGTTTAAGCCGCGAGGTTCAACGTGTGGGAAAAAAGTAGCGGCTTATAGTCCGGAACTCTTCCCTCACTGAGTTTTCAATCCCACACTTACTACAGTGAGCTTCCATCTTCTGCACGTTCTACCATTTTCTATACAGAGAACACACTTCCCACACGTCCTACTACTTTTTACAGTGAGCTACCATTTCCTACACTTCCCATTCTTCCTATGCTGAGCTTTTCCATACTTGCCACTTCTTACACTTCCTACCACTTTATACACTGATCTACCACTCAACAATTCCTACCACTTACCACACTTCCTACAACTTTCCACACTTCCTACAACTTTCACAATTCCTATTATTTCCCACTTTATATTCCCACTGCATGTACATCCTGAACTGAACAGCTCTTGTTCTCATTTTCACATCTCAGCAGTTGCTGTATGGCAGTTGGATGTGTGTTGATGTTGATAAGCGAAAAGCCATTCCTGCGATCTGCAATGCATGCTGGCCCACCACCTGCCCCCTAAAAAAAATAAATAAACTGGATATCTAGCAAATTTGATTTCCAGACATGGCTGTGTGTTTTTTCATTTCCTTGCCCTGTCTTTGGTTTTCTGGAAAGAGAACGCGGCCGTATTGTGTGTCTAGCATTCATTTCGAGCCATTAAAGGTTAATGTAGCATTTTGTGTGGCGCGTGGAGGCGGCAGAGTCGCTGCAAGTGGCCCCTCGGCTTCAGGAGCATGAGTTCCCCTTCACAGCGCTGATTAACTCCCTGCCTCATCGACTCGCCAATGGAGCTCTAACAAACAGTCCAATCTTGCGGCCGAACGCTTACACAGGAACGCCTCCGTCCACCATCGGAACCGCAGGCGTATAAGAATCCTGCGGATCTGACCTGGGGATTGGACTTTCCTCTGTCGATGCGATTCGTATTCAGCCAGCGCTTCTGCTCTGAGCAAAAGGAGTCAGAGTTAAATCTGCCTGATCAACCAACACTTTTTTTAATATCTTCCCATCGATGTGAAATGGTAGACGTTTTTTAATATCTGTGCGCACTTGAAAACAAGAAGATTATCAGTTTTCAATTCGTTTTCAGGTTGGATGTGTGTAGCTTCATCGTAAAGTCATCATAACCCAAATTGAAATGTTAACCTCACTGAGGAAGGAAGTACTTTTTATAAGACTTTATCATCTAATATCTCAGTAATTTACTTTAAATGAAAACATGACCTGTATTATTCCAGATCTACTTTATCCTTTTCTATTACTTCACATTTCTTTTGGCCACATGTTACACCCTGATTGCAATCTCCTAAATCAGGGGTCTCCAATCTTTCCCAGAAAGGGCCGGTGTGGGTGCAGGTTTTCATTCCAACCAATCAATGGGCACACCTGATAGTCATTGAAAATGAAGATCATTAGATTTGAACAGGTAGGATTTGGTGTGGACTTGCTTGGTTGGAATGAAAACCTGCACCCACACTGGCCCTTCCTGGGAAAGATTGGAGACCCCTGTCCTAAATCATTAATATTCGAAGGTATCTAAATTAGAAGAATTGAAGTGTAACAAAATGCCTAAATCTCTCTCAGTATTTATTTAGTGGGGGTGTAACGGTACACGTCTTCCTACTGAACATTTCTAAACAGGACTTTTGGCTCGATACACATACTGTGTTCCACATGTAAAAGGAATGCATTTGGTACACCCAAATGCATTCCTTTTACATGTGGAACACAGTATGTGTATCGAGCCAAAAGTCCTGTTTAGAAATGTTCAGTAGGAAGACGTGTACCGTTACACCCCCACTAAATAAATACTGAGAGAGATTTAGGCATTTTGTTACACTTCAATTCTTCTAATTTAGATACCTTCGAATATTAATGATTTAGGACAGGGGTCTCCAATCTTTCAATATTCGAAGGTATCTAAATTTGGGTACACCCAAATGCATTCCTTTTACATGTGGAACACAGTTATAATTTGAGTTCTCTTATGAACATATTAAGTAGAGGACTGCACGTTTTATTTGTCTCCAAGCCACACTATGAGGGCATAAAACTCAGATTGCTGCCATCATTGGATTCTTTATCATTTTATGTCCTGCTTCAAGAATTTAATTTAAAATGAAATTTAAAACTCCTGACAATTCCATATATCGAGGGAATGAATCCATGAAGGAAAGAGGGAATGAAGAAAAAAGAATTTATATACATTTTTCCCATAAATTTCATTTAATTTTATTAATATCATTTGTCAAAATTAAATTGATTACTGGATTTTATCAATATATTAATAAAGTGTATTGCATTACCGTAATTTTCCGACTGTAAGACGCTTTAAAGTCCGGAAATTACGGTAATTTGACTTTTTCTATTTTATTTTTAAATGTTATAAAATGATGGACACATTGCACAGCACCACATGTTTGTGTTAATGAGCGTGGCCTTCGTGTGTCTTCTGATTCTGATTTCTCAGTCGCTTGTGCCATCATAAAAACAAAAAGCTTTCCCCATATCAACAGCCTAAAGATCCAAGAAGGTACTGAGCAACTGAGGATGGATTTGGACTGTAATTAATATCAAGAGTCTGCAGTTTGCATGACGAATTCCACCTCTAAGCGTCCATCACTGAACATCTCCTCAATAATGATGGAACTGTAATGAACGGACATTCAGTGTCACCCAGATGAGGAAGAGCCTGGTTCCTCTAAGGGTTTCTTCCACATGGCATCTCAGGGAGTTTTTCCTTCACCACTGACACCCCTGGGTCATTCATTAGGAATAAACTTTCAATTAATTGGAGAAAACTAGTAGGTGCTAAACTTTATTACAACCATTTTATTTGAGCAAAGCTGCTTTGAGACAATGACCATTATTAAAAACGCTCTATAAATAAAACTCTCAACCTGCTGTACCTCCTGTTTGTGTTTGTAACTGTTCTGTTCATTTGTGTTTTAGGTTATGGGACCCTCAAACCAGCCCCATGTCCACTCCCTTGGCCCCTCGGCTCCTCACCCCCCCATCACTCTGATTTGACTGTGGAATGAAGACTTCAGGGCAACAAATTTGAATAAATTGCTGCACCGTGACTAGAGAGGTTAAGCTCTAATACCCCCCAAAAACACACACACTCTCTTCCCACAATAATCTTTTTTACTTCCCACATTAATTCTCATCAACAGGCCATGGAGAGCGAACATGCCCTGAGATGTCCTGCTTTCCGGCTTGCCGTTTTGCATTTTGTTGTGCTCATCCTACATGTCACACGTGGGCCTTTAATGAAAACATCAGGTGGGAGGTGGTAACTTAGTGGTTAGATCTGTAGGCTGTGAGTTTAATCCGAGCCACATTAATATGCCACTTCTGGGCCCCTGAGTAGGGCCCTTAACCCCATAGCTGCTCACTTGTAGGAATCAAATAATGGCAGATTGCTCTGGACAAATTCTGTAAATGTAATTGGCAAAAAATAAATCTTGAGGGGTCAGAAAACACACCGTTTCAGCCAATCTCCTGTTGATCTTGAGTACCTATAGAGTAGTATTACATCCTACATATTTCCGAAGAGTCTTAAACTTTATCAGTAAAACTAAAAATCCAAATTTATGCTGCTCTCCAAAAACTGCCGAGTTCCTGAAGGCGTGGTGTGGGCAGGAGCCGAAAGTCTCGAGCACAAGCAGTTTTTTTTTTATAGGGATCTTCTGCAAGCTGTGACATCGCTATAAATAACTCTTAATAGTCTCAAATGAACTCTGGCTAAAAATCAGATCGAGAATCGGATCTCGAGTCTGAAATTCAACATCAAAATTAAAACAGCAGCTACAGCAGCACTTCTTTATGGTTAGAACAAGGTTCTCCTTCCCTGACATCCAAAAAACACGTTTTTTTGGAGGCATTCTTCTCGAGCGAGTCCTCCGTAACTGAATAAAGCATGGTGATGGACATGGCTCTTGCTCTGGTTCTGTTTGAAGAAACCATCTCATGGAAGCACCCATACATGAAATTTCAGCCTTCATGACACCATGAAGGAACGTAACAGAAAAAAGTTCTGCACCTGGAAGGAGTGTTGAGATAGTTTCTGATGGTTCAATGATCTTATGATGACAATAGCAATGCAACAATGACACCATCGTATCTAGAACATGGTAAGTGGAGACATGGCCTGGCCCTACGCAGGAGTCTTAAAGAATGGTGATCAGTATGGGGGTAGTGTATTATAATGTGTTAATAATGATCAAAGTCAGTTTGAGTTTATTTCTATTGCGCTTTTCACAACAGACATTGTCTTAAAGCAGCTTCACAGAATTTAACAGTGAAGGTGAATGGTGGACGAGCGCTGGATCGCGAGTGGAACATGAAGCCGGACGCTCTGTGTTTTAGTGTCTGGCGATGCCGTTAAAAGAGACGAGAGATAAAATTTAGCTTTGAAACACCAAAAACAAACACAAAAACAATACAGGTGTAAGACGCCCCACAAGGCAGAAGATAGGAAGACCCTGGCAACGTCCCAACGGATCGTAGAGCATATACAGTACGCTGCTAGGTTTGTCTGCCAGGCGAAATATTTGTACAATTTTGATGTATCGATATCATCATCATCGTAAACTCAGAGACTACCTGTGTGTATAAAGTTTATCGTTTATACAGTACGGTAGTGTAAAATGCTCTGTTTTGCTGAATTATTTACTTGGCCATGTTACGACTCACCATATTTTGAAGTTACGATGTGATTGGAAGGCATCTTCATCGTTCTATCGTTCATCCCACAGAAACACTCCATCATACGTCCAACTCGCTTTTCAAAAATCCGACTCTTTAAAAGTGTAAATAACTCAGAATGCATGAAATAGAGGGGTAAGTGAGAAATAAAAGAAATAGTAAGAACAGGCAAGAGCGAGAGAGAACGAGAAAGAGAGAGACGATCGGAGAGAAAACGAGTCGTAGCGAAGGGAGGGTACAGTTGCCATGGAAACTCCTGACCTTTAAAGGTGATGCAAAGTTCAGCAAAGTTGTTTCTCTCCCTCACTTAAAGGGGAGTGACATTTAATAGTCCCCATAGGTCAAAGGAGGGTAACAAACACCAAATAAAGGCTGCCAGCTGCTTGAATAAGAGACTGCTATATTATCAACATGTCCCTCGGCTGTGGCTTTGGTAGAGCGCGTCTCTCTTTAGAAGCCAAGGCCATGTCTGAAAGGTCTGGGGACTTTTTTTTATCCAGCTTATGGAAACTCGTCTCTAGGGGGAAAACTGCCACGATCACCAACATCTGTAGCTTTTTTAATGTTACTTCTTCTCCATCATCGTTTCTGTAAGACTGTAAGTATGTGGGTGACATGGCAGGATGGTGGGATGGTGGAGGCTGTTGAATAGAGAGATATTGGGTTTGAGTAACTGCATTAATCTCCAACATAACAACACCCTTTATTAAAGACAGACGAGTCACTGAACCGATCGAGGTTCTACCGTGTTCTGCTTCCACGGACACGTGTGGGTGGAGGATAAGGGTTTATCAGCTTGCTTTCTGTTCCTGAGATCGAGCCGAGGCTCAGGAACATGCAGAGAACTCACAATCTATATGATAAGTGGCTTTGATAAAGCAGGTTAGAATTGATAAATCTATAAAAACTTGCATGGAGAGTTATTGAGTTCGGTTTTTCTATTGGTTGCCCTCCTCACCCCCCAACCCAAACTAACACACACACACACACACACACACACACACACACCATTTCACACACATCATTTCACTGGTTTTTATCACAGCTAACGGACCCGGCGTGTTATTTCAGTGTACAGCAAGTAATCGATGAATTTGCCTTTTATTGTCTTCAAGAAGCCACAATCGTAATGAAGCCTAACAAAACAGGTGTGTGTGTGTGTGTGTGTGTGTGTGTGTGTGTGTGTGTGTGTGTGTGAAATAATCAGATCTTATAAGAAGCTTGACAATTTTATCTACAAATGCATAAAAAACAGGGATTGCCAATAAGCAGAAGAGAGTGCAGGAGAGCCCAATCTCTGGTCTGCAGCCAGGTCATTGGCTTTCTGCTGTGAGATGTGAGCAGAGATACAGCGTCTTTCCATGAAGTAAAATCAATGAGCCGTGAACTCATACGGACTTCAATGTTAAAGACGAAAAAACCCAGTAGGTCAGGAATATAAGATGAGAATATAAGATCTTTTGAACACTACGAACCAGTTTCATTCCAAAAATTATTCTGAAGGACTTGTTGATGGGTTGCGTGTAATGGTTGGTGAAAATACAGAGTAACGTGTAGCCATTTTCATTTTGGAAAGTGGCTCTACCCAGTAGTAACTCAGTACAGGGTCGTGACCCAGTGACCCCGTCCACAGTATCTGAGCGAACCGCTGCTCCATTATGCTCCATCACACTTACTTTAATCAAAAGGTGCAGGCTATTTGTTAGTACCTCAAGTAATGTAGACAGCAGGGGGCAGAGTTTCAGTTATGGAACAGCCTTTTAATCAGTGTTTGAGACTCAGACACAGTCTCAGTGTTCAAGTTGAGGGTGAAACCTCCTTTATTTAGTCAAGACCAGCTCTGTGCAGTTGGAGATGGTTCCACCTCAGATGGACCTAAAGATGCATGAAGTTACTACACAACTGAGGAGCTTTGAGGATGAATTTGGACAGAAATGTTAATTAATTAATTATAAATGATAAAATTAATGAATGTAAACATTTTACTACAGATTTATAGACATATTCCAATTTTATAACCTTTTTATTCCATGTAAAGCTGCTTTGGGACAATATCTGCATCTCCACCAAGTGCATGCTCAACGTCTTTTTCGACATTCGCTGCATTGTGTATTGAGAATTCATCCCCATGGGCCACACCACCAACAGTGAGTTCAACTGGCAGGTTTTAAAGCGTCTGACAGTCGACAGTCGGCGAAAGCGTGAGTCTCGAAACCTTTTGATTCTGTATCACCGCTATATAATGAATGAATATCTGGTGTTGGAGATGAGGATGAAGTGCTCTTTTGAGTCTGGTTCCTCTAAATGTTTCTTCCTAATGAAGTCTCAGAGAGTTTTTCCCTCAACACCGTTATTTATTTCTGTCCATCATTAAAAGTGCTGTAAACTGGTGACCAATTTAGGGAGAATAATGAGGTGGAAAACCATTGGTGGTGCAGGAACCTTTAAATCGTGTATGCATTTTTTTCCATGGACCTCCAACGCAGCTCAGCCAATCCGATTCGAAACCCAAAAGCTTTCAGTTTTATAATCAGCGTATTTTTTTGCGAGATGAAATCCATTCTAGCATTAAGTCTAAACCCTAATGCAGCACACTCACCTCTCCGAGCGCTGGTGTTAGAACAGGCCCAATCGATAGAGCATCTCTCTGACTTCCTTAGCTCCGATGGAGCCGAGCACGAGCGATCTGTCAAACTATTTTAGCAAGACATTGGTGCCGTGCAAAACCCATGTAACACTTCACACCTGCCTGCGCTTCCATACACCTGCACGAATTAGCACTTCATTATCCTCAGAACACGTGTGGAGAGCCGAGCTAATCTTCTAATCTAATAGTCTGCTAGAAAGCACAGAACTGTTCCCGCTTTCTTCCCGAGAAGTGAGAGGGGTGTCCTTCAAGTCCCTCACACTAAACCCCTGCTGTGCCTCCAGCAGCAGAGCACACAGGACCTGATCTCTACAGGAGCTTTCCATAATTTCCTTCACCCTCACCTCCCCCGGGTGTACATCAAATACAATCCAGAACCCCATCCCCCTTCTTGTCCCTCTTCTCTTCCTCCTCCCATCATCACTCATTCAGCAGGTCTGTTCTGTTTTTTCTCTGGTTCACATAATGAGAGGAAATGACAGCAGTATGGACTTTCTCCTCCTGATGGCCTAAATCTGTACATGCTGTGAGGGCTAATAGTGCCGCATGAACCTACGAGTCCACTGAAGTCCAACAGGCAGCAGGCTCTTTTATATACATGGCTAAATAAAGACACACACACACCAATAAAGCTGTTTCTGTAAGATTGCTATACGCTTGAACATTCCACATTTAGTCTCCATTTGCCGAAATAATCACCTCCACTCTCATGGGAAGATGTTCCACTAGATGTTTAAGAGATTTCTGGATATTCATTCAGCCACAAGGGTGTTAGTAAAGTCAGGTACTGATGTAGGTGACAAGGCCTGGGGATGCAGTCAGCATTGGAGCTCTATAGCAAGAGATCTTCCACCAAATCTAACCCCATGTTGATGGAGCTGGCTTTGTGAACAAGGACATGGTCATGATGGAACAGCTTTGAATCTCCAAGTTAAAGTTGATGTTACTACATCCTGAGACATTTTACAGAATCGTGTGCCTCCACATTCGAGGTAACAGTTTGGATAAGAACCACAAGTGGCTGAAAAAGTCAGGTGTCCAAATACTTTTGGCGAGAGCGTGTATTTCTCGGTTACTTTAGTCCTTTCCGTGTAAAACAATGATTTCTTTGGTGGTTGTAAAGCAGCATGTGATCAATTGATGCCTCTGTATTTGTAATAAATTATTCTCAATAGTCTATTCTACTTCTCTATTTCTCGTTTCTCTTGAATGAACTGCTTCTAGGAGGTCTCTCCAAGGCTCCATTAGAAGGCGACCAAAAACGTTGTGATTTTTACGTCTCTTTCACGCATTTCTAGCAAACTGCACAAATATACAGAACCCTGTTGTGATGTGATGGTGTGAATATCGACGCTTCTGCTAGAGATGATGCATGCAAGCAGTGCAGTTGTGGCTCCAGTGAAAGGAGACGTGTTCAATGGGTTTCTTGCTTTAGTAATGACATTCGTTTGCACTGTATGAGAAAAAAAAAGAAAAGTACACCACTGAAAGTCAGGAGGTAAAATACACAACGGTTTTGAACTCACCTCCAAAATCAAAAAGATCTACGATCTTATTTAATCAGTTTATTAAAACATTTTCCCCCCTGCCTCACTGTTTCCTCCTCTGGCGTTTATATGATGTAATTTCACACACCGAAAGCGGACAAACTTTTGACATGGATTTATCTTGGTTTGATTTTCTTGTCCACAGAAAACTGAAATTTTACGAGGTGAATGTAAAATTTTGATTTTTTTTATCCATTGTATTTAATGTAATCGGCTTTTCCCCGCGTTTCAACGCCTCGCTGTAGAGCGAGAGTGATGCAGCGTGATATCTGAGCGATGGATAGCGTAGGACGAAGGGTGATGAGGCTTAACGTGACGTGAGCGTCTGAGCTGTCAGGCGGTACGTGCTGGAGATGGAGACGTGCGAGCCTCAGCGTGCAGCTCAGCTCGGAGAGGAGTGCTGGAAAAGCTCTGGATAAATGCGCTTCATTGAACTGTTTCGGACGCTGCGTGTTCGTGTAGCAGGGACCTCATGACCACATGATTACGTAGAACGGGTCAGAATTCATACAAACATTGTGCTCATTCGCTAAGCTGAATAGCCAATTGGAGTTCTCCTTCTCCGCTGCCGATTCGACATGCAGAAATCGACCTAAAAACAGATGACCATCAGCTTCACATCCTTCATAACCTTGCCTTATATATTTCATGGATTAAATATGATGCCACACCTTCAACCAGCTGTAGTTTAGGCTACAGGTAGACACGAGGACCAAAAGCTGTTAACAGGTGCACTGATTGTAGAGGCTTGTGTTGTCCAATAAATGTTTAATGTAAAAATGTTCTGTATCACGTCTGATTGCTTAACTGTAGATGGAGGGGATCGGCTAACTTTATTGGCCCAAAAATGTGCATCATATATTGACCATCGGCTGCTCGATTTCAAAATATCAATGCCGATATTTTGAAATCGAGCAGCGGATGGTCAATATATGATGCAGATTTTTAAACTGGAACAATAAACTGGAACAAAAGCTTGTTTAATTGACCTGTGGAACCACAACAATGCCTTATTGGAGATAAATCGGTGCAACCCGATATAACAAAAACACATTTGTTCTTATAAAGATTGGCTGCCTGGGTGATCTTACACAACTGGAAAGGACAGGATTGATGGGATGATTGTTTTCTATGAATATATGAAGCGGAGACGGAATAATGAGAACGTAGGATCATTTCAAGCAGCATTTAAAAACGGAAAGAATGAACAGGACGGATTGACAGCTGATCGATTCCCGTGTATTTTGGTGTCCATCGTATTTCACTGATGATGACTGAAAAGTGGATGAATATAAAACCGTAAAGGTGAAAAACTGATGAGATTCTGACTGTCGAAAACAGATTCAATGAAAGTTAAGAAAATCAAACAAATGCCAGCACAAAAACAAAGGGTAAGATCTAAAAACCAAGTGCTCCAGCAGCTCAGGTGTAAATCAGCCACACTTGGGGCTTTACCTGTCCTGCACATATAACAACAACAAAACAAACAAAAAAAGATTTACTATACAATTACATTAAAAAAATCAAAAGGAAACGAGTCACAAATATGTATGTTAAAATATTTATTTATATTGTTGTTTTCCTATTAATAGCAAAAATTAATTATTATTATTATTATTATTATTATTGTTGTTGTTGTTGTTGTTGTTATAATTATTATTATTATTAGTGGTAGTAAAGAAAAATTTAAATTTCAAAAAGTGTACGTCCCAAAATCAGGCCCCGATTTAGCTTCTTTTTTTTGTTTGATTGTTTATTTGTGTTTAAACCTTAGAAACCGACCACTGTCTCCTTTCACACACATGTGTGTGTTTGTGTGTGTGTGTGTGTGTGTGTGTGTGTGTGTGTATATACTGTACAGTACATGGGAAGTGTGTATATAAGGTATGTGTGTGTGTGTGTGTGTGTGTGTGTGTGTGTGTGTGTGTGTGTGTATATACTGTACAGTACATGGGAAGTGTGTATATAAGGTATGTGTGTGTGTGTGTGTGTGTGTGTGTGTGTGTGTGTGTGTGTGTGTGTGTGTGTGTGTGTATACTGTACACAGTACATAGGGAGTGTGTGTATATAAAGTGTGTTTTTGTGTGTGTGTGTGTGTGTGTGTGTGTGTGTGTGTGTGTGTGTATTTACTTTACAGTACATAGGAAGTGTGTGTATAAGTGTGCGTGCGTGCGTGTGTGTGCCTGCGTGTGTGTGTGTGTGTGTGTGTGTGTTTTTACTGTACACAGTATATAGGGAGTGTGTGTATAAAGTGTGTTTTTTTTTTGTCTGTGTGTGTGTGTGTGTGTGTGTGTGTGTGTGTGTGTGTATAAAATGTACACAGTACATAGGGAGTGTGTGTATATAAAGTGTGTTTTTGTGTGTGTGTGTGTGTGTGTGTGTGTGTGTGTGTGTGTGTGTATTTACTTTACAGTACATAGGGAGTGTGTGTATATAAAGTGTGTTTTTGTGTGTGTGTGTGTGTGTGTGTGTGTGTGTGTGTGTGTGTGTGTGTATTT
>MU551531.1:1160259-1174326 GCA_024362625.1 Silurus asotus
TGTGTGTGTGTGTGTGCATGTGTGTGTGTGTGTGTGTGTGTGTGTGTGTGTGTGTACTGTATATAGGGAGTGTGTGTATGAAATGCATGGATGTGGACTGTACTGTATTTGGCAGGTGTGTATAAGATGTGTGTGAGGAGTGTGTATGAAATGTGTTTGGAATATTTATTTTATTGTTATTTTTGTATATATTTTTTCTGCATTATTATTTAGACTGAAATTCTCTCTGACAGCATAAACACACTCCCCCGAGCACATCACGTCTTTCCCACCCCCTGCCCCAAATCTCTTCATTCAGGCATCTTTAAAAACCCACATCATGATGTCCTGTTACTACAAATCACACACGAACCCCGTCACCTCGCCGAGCACGCTGCGCAATTAGCGCACTATAAACAGGGTGATGTTTTCAGGCCGGCTGCAGCTCCTGCAACAGACAGACGCACACACACACACACACACACACACACACACACACACACACACACACACACACACCGCACGTCGTTCAGCTCAGTCTGCAGCCTGGCAGCCACCTAATGGGAGTTTTAGACTAATTAACTGGTGCCTTGACGGTGGATTTAGAAGGAAACAACCTACCGCTAGGTACATGCATTCATATGCAAACAAAGGCACAAAGCGCCGCCGCAACACTGGGTTTCGGGTGTGTAATTAAATTCAATAAATAAGCAAAAGGTGAAGAAATAAATCAAGTGGAAACTGATAAACAGCAGGAGATTAAATGCCACTGAGGCGTGCTGACAAATTTTTCAGTATAATTTTTAATAGGATAAAATGCATTTGCAGATGCACACACACACACACACACACACACACACACACACACACACACACACACACACACAGCTCCCAGTCACGACTCCTGGATACCCTCTATGGTAAAAAAACAAAAAACCCAAAACGTTCTCATCATTCATGCCACTGACATAACAGTACTTTTTTTATTTTTTTTTTTTTTGGTGTCAGTCTTTACTAATGACTTTTGGTGTTGCACTTGATGCTGAATAAAACATGAGGGGCAGCTGTGAAAACCTGAACAACACTGGTAATTAGGTGCTAAAGGGGAGGGGGCAAATGTAGGTCCCTGTGAATATTAATGAACTTATTCGCAAAGTAAAACTAGCAGGGTTTTCACCCTCGCCTCGAGTGTTTAAATCTGACTCTGCTTCTGGAGATCCTGGTGGACATGAGATGTCCAGTAACCTCAGTTTCCTGGGAAGAAGTTGCGGCTTTGGCGGATGCCCCTATCTAATGCAACTTACAGTTATTTGAAGTATACAGCCTGGCAATTGGCCCAGAGCCTAAAGGGACCAGCAGTGGCAGCTTGGTGGTGCTGAGATTTGAACCCATGACTTTCTAAACAGAAGTCCAATATCTTATCCACTCAACTACCACTTCCATAGACCCTTCCCAGATCCACGGTCTATTCCATGTTGAAAGGGAGGTGGTAGCTCAGTGGTAAGGTAAAGGTCATGAGTTCAATTCCCAGCTGGGCCCTTGAGCAAGGACCCTAACCCTCAACTGCTCCCACTGGAAAGTCCCTTTGATAAGATTAAGATTATTTGCCAAATGCCGTAAATGTCAAGAACATCAGGTGTGAAGTCAGAGTTCACCCAGCACAGCAGAACACCATGCACACGTCCAACTACCCGGTGTTTGAAAGGTGTGAGAAAAAAACAGGGAACTTAAAGGCATCCTAACCTGGGAAATGCGTAAAAACTTATAGAGGCAGCAACCTAAGTTCTAGAGCTGTGAAGGAGCAACAAAACCCACTGCCCCACTGTGATACCTCCATATTGCCAGTCTCGAAAGGCCACCCTCAGTGAACCTGTTCTTTTTCTTTTTGGACCAGATTTCTTTTCTCTATCTAGATTGCAATGTATCTTTCCAACCAGACCAAATGCCCCAAGCTGAGCGGAAGCCGTCTCAGATATAAAACTCTTTTCGAACATCTGCTGAAGTCACTTGATCCTTCAGAAACAGAAGTGACCCACAGTTAATGCATCACCTTCAGCCCAAACTTCTCGTCCCAGACTCCCACAGAGACGAAGGAACAATAACACCAGAGGCAAATTGAACGAATAGATTTCCACTCTGGCTTTTCTCGGAGGAAGAGATTCCTGCCTGCCAGCCCGAGTGTGGCCGTCTTAACTCCTCCGGTTCTGCCACTCCTGATCGTCTTTGATGGAACCGAAGCGAGGGCAAAATCACTTTCTTTACCCTTTGACTCCTCAACAGAAAATACCAAACCACTCTCGCTCCTCCTCCTTCTCCTCCTCCTTGTCCTTTTCATCCCCCACCATCCCCCATTCCTCACTTCTCAACCTCTCAACAGCTGCTCACTCTTTATTATCGGTCCCTTCTTTCCTTCTCCTGCCCTTTTCCTCTAATCCACCAATACACTCTCACACTCGAGACGCTCCCCACAGAGCCCACGCCTGATTTGCCTGTCTGGTTTGCTCTGAGTTTTTTTTTTTGCTGGCATTTGCCATTGTCTCGCCAACATTTCGCTCCCACTTGGTATAATAAGATGGATTAGAACTTGTTTTGACAGTCGGTCGGAGAAAAGGTAGAGGCTAAAAATGCTGGCCAGAGTCATTCTAAGCTGCCTGACAAATCAAATTTGGTAAAATAGGCCTTTTTCAGCACTTGAATTTAACGCTAATAAAAACTCAGCCTTCAAAGCGAATTCGCCATACAGTCTTACTCACAGGCGTCCTCCTTCACTGATCAGATGTGTCCGATTAGTGGTGTGATTTGGAACAGATCAAAACAGGCCGGTCCGATTCAATTTCTCGTTCAGGGTCAGGACAGCACAGGTACCGGACAGGAGCTATAAACCAGCATGACAGCTTTCATTTCACTTTGTCTTGGCCCAATAACCTTGATCAGGCTGAGTATCAGTCATGGTGGTCATTCAGGCGTCTCCCCAGGGCTTTTCCCACCGGGACTACTTTGTCTGGCTCAGTGTTCTACAGCTGGCCTTCTCCTGCTGCCACGTCGTATGTGCGATTTCCTCAATTAGCGAAACAAATTTTGCGTGTCACCTCCTCCACAACCATGATCAACCCCGACGTTGTTACCCTCAACGCTGCGATTCATCAATCAACACAAGTTAAACCCGTTTAAAGCATAGATTGAACATATACATTCCCATCAGGACTGTAATGCAATGCATGGATACAAATCCACTTCAAATATGTTATAGTGCTGTCTGACTGCACTGTCTACACCATCATCCAACCAAGGAACCAGAAGAGAACCTCATCCACACCTGGACCACACCAGATATTGATTCAGTAAATCTACAGAAGGATGTCATTCTCAATCTTGTTCCACAGAACAGTTGTTCATTGTACATTTATGGCATTTGGGAGATGTCCTTTTAATTGGCAGCTGGGTGAAGCTGGAGTTCGGACTCAAGACCTTCTATTAAATGTTCAGTCTTAGTCAGGCATGGAGTAGGACACGTCCTGTTTTTTCTCCAGCTATTCCAAAACATGTTGTGAATAAACACGGTGTAATACGGAGTCATTCTTCTAATCCCGAGCAGGATGTAGTGGAATGGTGAGAAATACCGAGACATCTGTACCAAACACACTTCACAGCAACACTTCATCATCTTCTCCACAGGGGGGAAAACACAGCTCCTGAGGGGTGGCGAGAGCGTCTCGCAGAACCGCATGAAAACAAAGAGATGCATTAAGAGGAAGTGTATTGCTTAGGCTACAGCGGCAGAATTTAGAAATCGTAAACAGCACTGTGATCCATGAGCCGAGTCTCAGTTAAACTGCATCTAACCTGAACCTCAACATTCACTTATCAGCTTTCTATCCACCTGCACTTCAGACAACTCACATAGATCTCATGAGGAACTTGGAATGGAAGAAACACAGGAGGTAGAAACTCGAATTCTGACTTTAATCTCTGTCTGACTCCATTCTTTCTGTCTGCCAATCTATCTATGTTCTCTGCCTGTCCATCTTTCTGTCTGTCTGTCTGTCTGTCTGTCTGTCTGTCTGTCTGTCTGTCTGTCTGTCATTATTTATTTATCTACATTCGTTGCTTGTGTTTATTCTCAGTGGGGTGTAGTGAAGTGGTGTTCTATTAAAAGTACTTAATATTAGCGTTTTTATTCCACATAATTTTGTGATTTTTCCATTTACCATTAATTACTGATTACTTTTAATTGATGCATTAAAATTTCAAAAATAATGAAAGTAAAGATAAAACATTTATGCAACAGAACAAAAAGCTAATTATATTAATAGTAATTTGCATAATTATTGTAAAATCAAATCAAAACCTTTGCTTAGTTTTCTGGTTTAAATTTTTTTGTATCTTAATTTGTCTAATTATTGTGAACATGAAATAAGTTCATCTGGTTACAAGGAAAAGTTTAACATAATGATATATATATATTTAAAAAAAATATTTTGAACATATCCTCACAATCATTTTATTATTTACACAAAAATACACCAATTAATATTACATCAGTGTAAACCTACTACTTAAAATATAATTTCAGCTGGAAACTGTACATCTATACCTTAAAAGTGCTGCTGTTCATTAAGACTGGCCTGAACTCCTCCTAAGACCTCCATACTGATACTGAATGTCCCTTAATGTCCTGTAATTCTTTTACAATTACATAAATGTCATTATTTCCACTACATCCTCTCAAAGGTTCTTCCTTCAGTCATAGAGGAAAGTTTGCCTCTAGCTTGAACATCAAAATCGACATTCACATTTAGGTACAAGCTGCACGACAGACAAATAAAATTGAACCGAATTGAATTTCTTTCCAATAAAACCCCACGCTATATTTTTAAACGCCTTTGAAAAGCAGGAGAAGGTGTGCAGAGTGCCGCAGCTCCACCAGAAGAAGGCTGAAAGGAGAGCTCGCCGGTGGAGGTTTAGTGCTCCACATAGCATGTGATGGATGAAATATCTGCAGCCCAGAGCCCGGTGTGGACAAGGCTGCCACAAGTAGAATGAAAGTCATTGCTCAGAGGAGAGAAAGAGAAAGAAAGAGCAGGCTGTTGGGAAAGAGCCATGAAATGAAACAGCAAACCGGCCTCGATCAGCTGGGCCGTTACACACTCCCTTCATCTCCTTCTCGGGTGCACAACCTCTTCATCACATTACAAACTAGGCCAAAACGCTGGAGTGCTAAAGAAAAAAAGAAGAAAGCAAATAGAAGCGGTGAAAAAAAGAAAGGCTTAGGCTCAATATAGTTGCTCGCCGAGCTCCTATAGAGCAAATCAATTCGGAATTTCGGTTGTGAATCAGTGGACCTACAATAGCATTGACACAACACCAGTTTGCAGCCACAATAATACCCTGGTTACACCCAGCTGAGCCTCCACTCCCTATTTCCTCTCACACATTTCATTTTCACTTCTCTTTCCGTTCACACAACACACATGGTTCCTCGACCCCCCCCCACCTCTTCTCCTCCTGCTACCTTTTATTCCAGCTTATGCTTTTCACAGCCGCTTCTTCTTCAGCTTTTTCTTTATTCACTCTTTTATTTCTCCTCACTACCTGTTTTTCCCATCTTTCCTTTCATCTGCACAATAACTGCGTACCGGTGTGATGATGATAATGAGTTTGTTCAGGCAGAACTTCAAGTCCCTCGTGCTGAAATTCTCACGATCCTAAGTAATAAACGTTTTTACACACAACCGGGATGCACTGTCCGTGGTCCTGAACTTCACGCTTTTGGATTCTGTTTTATAAATATGTAAATAAACGAATAAATAAAACCAAAAAGAATGGAGATATGATCATGGGTAAGTATTCCTCTGGCTGTTCAGTCTCTTTGAAGGAGAAATTTAATGTGCTACTGAGAATAGTGCGTCTTCTCAGAGCAGCCTGTGCGCCGAAAAGTGTAAGTTAATTAAAACTCTGACAGAAATAGAGAGAAAGAGAAGGAAAGAGAGAGTAGAAGCATAGATAGAGTCATGATTTAGAGTCATAAATATTCTGATGTGGATGATTCTAAATGATCTGGAGAGCATATTGTGGATACATACATGCTAGAGATGGCAACATTCATGGATTCGCATCGGTGCATCTGCATAAAAGTTAACAATGTGATGCATTGATTAAAAAAAGTGTGTATCGGACACAAGTTGGCATTTATATCATGAGGCATAGTTTTTAACTTATTTGCATCTGTAAAAGTGATTTATTTCTATATAATTATTAGTAGATGTGCTACAATTTTATTATTTAAAAATTGGCTAATTTGTGAACAATATTTGATATGTAGATAAATTTCTCATTGTTTCTTGAGCGCTTTCTCTCAGCACCGCTGCTGCTATGCGAACATGACGTATCACAACACTACAGAGACCGAGGAGTGTCCTGAGAGTCACATAGAATACAGATTTACATGGCAGAGGTAGAGCTGTAACTTCCTGCAGACACAACAGGAAAAGAACAGAAAAGGATCGTCTGTTTTTTTTTGTTTTTTTTTTGCAGTACAAAAGCATGTGTATGAAAGGGGCCGTGCGATAGAAGTCAGAAGGCACTTAAGTAAACGGATGATTATCGCATCGGTAGCTGCTTCATATTTATCTTTAATGTATCATATCGCCGTCTATGCCTCTTTAATAAAGACGAACATCCTTTGTTTATACCAGGTAATATCTGGCAGTATGTAATTGTAATTGCAGTCAGTGGAAAATCCCATGCTAGCGTTATATTTTTACTATAAAGCAGATTAATACGGGTTAATTACCATAGCGTGGCATATTTTAACACTGTAGCACAAATCTGTCATCTGAATGATTCTTTTTATTTATTTTTTTTGCAGACGGGGAGCGGGGTGCTCCGTGTCGTCGAGCAGCTGGGTTGAGAAAATTAGAAATCCATCTGAAGAGTCAGGAGGGGGGAGGGGAAATAAAAAAAATTGACTTGTCATCAGGGGCTGTAATCATTTCTCTTGTTTAGATATCGATTGCGTGGCCGCTGGTCATTTTCACGGTGTACATACATTCTGTGTGTTCGGGACGGCCGGGACCAGAAAAAGAAGGCCGCTGGGAGACGGATGGAGACAGTACCATCACTGTAATGAGCGACCCGTGGAGAAAAAAAAAAATGAGCCGGAGTTGTGGCGGACTTTAGAGTAGTTCATCTCAGCAATGAATAGTTCCCAGTGGACCAGGTGGTTAATGCCGTTTATTAATAGAAGCACGTAGGCAATACACTATGCCTCGGCCCTGCGAGAACCTTTTATTAAGGCATCTGGACGGAGAGAAGATGTGTGTAAGAAAGAGAGAGAGCGAGAGTGAGAGAGAGAGAGAGAGCGAGAGAGAGAGAGAGAGAGAGAGAGAGAGAGAGAAAGAGAGCGAGAGAGAATTGTATGTTCTTCTAAAACCATCTCAGAGAAAAAGCTTTGAATCACGGCAACGATTTTACCGATTTCGATCGGCGCACTGCCAATAGTAATTATCACAAGCTCTATTCTTTACCTTCAATCAATCAGGGCAAAGTTCATAGGGTAAAGGTCAAAGCAGTGCAACCCTGAGCTATTGTGAAAGGGTGTCAAATGGTAATTAAGCTACTGGTGTGACTGGTGCTGAAAAAAAGGACAGCAGGAATAGCAGCTCAAAGATCCATTAGGACTTTTTATTTCAATAGAACACCCATTGGAGAAGGTCTGGCATTCCTCCTCACTTTCCTTCCAAAGTCTACACAAAGGGAACGCAACACAATGAGCTTCACAATATGCCTGTGTTCGTTCTCCTGGAGGAGTGCTATGATCTTTCTTTCTTTCAGAACAGATTCTAAATAAAACCTCTTTAAAATCTACTCTCTACTGAGATGCCAAAGAAGAGCAGATCTGGATTCCTAAAACCATCCGTGGTTCCCTGAAGAACCTTCCAGTCAGGTCTGTATTTCAGTTTACAAAGGTAAGAGGTATAGACAAACTATGATGATCAGGGATTGGTTGTTGAGAACAATCCTGGTCAGAGTTTAATTATTGACAAAATGGTCATTAGAGATTGGTTGATGGGAATGATGCTGATCAGGGATTGGCTGTTGGGAAAAAAATGCTGGTCAGGGATGGGTTGGTGAAAATGCTAATTGGGATAAATGTTGGGATAAATAGTGATTAGAAATCTGTTGTTGGCAACAAAGCTGGTCAGGGAATGGCTTTTGTAAAATATGCTGATATGCTGATTAAGGACTGGTTGATGAGAAAAATGCAGGTCAGGGATTGGTTGTTGAGAACGTTGCTGAATAGAGGTTGGTTGTTGGGAACAGTAAAAGTCAGATATTGTTTGAAGGAAAAAGTGAGATTGGCACAATGATGGTCAAGTAATTTAATTTGCTGCCAAGTATATGAAATAAAGTTGCTAAAATCTGTGTGTGTGTGTGTGTGTGTGTGTGTGTGTGTGTGTGTGTGTGTGTGTGTGTGTTGTTTCTTACCTGCAATGGACAGGCAACACAGGATCAGAAATCATGAAAGAGAAAGAAAGAAAAGACACAGATGAGCTCAAAGCAATAATTATTTCCAATCGACATTTTTTTCTTACTTTTGGAAAAAGATCAGAAAGTAAACGTTGGCGTTTACAGACTGTCTGTATTCTCACAGCCAGGGCTGGCAGTAGCACTACAGCTATAGTTCCGTTATACATGTCGCAGTTGGTGTCGCCTCAGGTGGCCGGATTTCAGGAATAACACTACAGGAAACACTTTGATGTGCAGTCTCTGAAAAAAGAAATAATATCGAATAAAGCGTGCTTTATGAATTTCTGCGTGATGCCACCACACTGCCCCTGGGCTTGACTCCACTGCCTCCTCCTGCTCCCTCATTTGGGATTTGGGAACCAGTCAGGCCACAAACTCCAAAGCACATAAATATGTATTGGCACTCCAACGCAACCCCCCTGATCCATACCGCCCTGGCCATCTGCAATAACCGAAGTCAAGCTGTGCTCTGAGCTTCCCTCCTCCTCCTCCTCCTCCTCCACCAACACTACCACATACGTCCCTACTGAGCCAGATCCCTCACCCTCATCCAAGGCAACCTACACTTGGCAAACGATATGATAAAAAAAATACAAATAAATAAAAAGTGTTTTCTGGGCTCTAGTTCTTCCTGTCACCAGCGCAGAAAATAGCAGGCGAGAGAGATTATTTTCATACCCCACACTTTCTGCTTAATGTTATGGAAAGTGAAAAGAGATTGTCGAAGGCGGGTAATATAGAGGGACATTTCTGTGAAATACCGACGTAGAGTGTAGGGTGTGTATCAGTGCTTTCTGAATGCATTACGATCATTAAAACAAAAAAAAATTGTTTCAACTATTTACTTTTTTTTTGACAGCCTGCATTTCAGCCCCAACAGATCTCCGGTCTTTCTTTTAGCGGCGACGACGGCAAGACGAGTAAACGAGTAAACGATGGCGGATCTGCTGATATTTAAATCCCGTCCAGTATCCGTCCGCCTGATCAAACGCTGAACCGACCTGCTTCAGTGCTGAGAGGAGATCATAGTTCCTCACACTGCCATGGTCAGGGCTCGTATTTAAACACAGAGACATCGGGATTTAAAGCTTGTAAAAGTGATCCTGTGTACATTTTTTTTTTTATTTTACTGCATATTTTTGAATACCGTTAAAGCATTCCGCAGATTTCTTTCTGCAGGCGGTGCAGACTGAACAGCGATGTGACCTTGAGCTGTGCTCATTGCTGATATAAAGTCGTTTCGACTGGAGGACAGTGAAAACATCAACCGACAAATAAGTCATTAAAAAATTAAAAATAAAACAAAAAGAGAAATCCAAAGATGAGGAGCAGCTCAACTAAATGCCCTAAAACCCCATGAGATGTAAGTATGAAGCAAATCAGAGAGATTTGAGGGTGCAAGCCAGTGGAGATGAAAGAAGAGAAGAGAAGAGAAGAGAAGAGAAGAGAAGAGAAGAGAAGAGAAGAGAAGAGAAGAGAAGAGAAGAGATACCTGTATGAGCGTCACTCTAATGTGGACACCTCACCCTATCACTGATCTTTTTAAGCATCCCATTCTGCATTTATTCTCAACTGGTTGTTCTAATAACCTTTACTCTTCTGAGAAGATGCTCCTCAAGATTTTGTGGAGATTCAATCATTTATTCACAACTAAATTTACTGTTCCCCAGTCGGGAACTCAAGCTGCGTCGTAACGCTTTGGGAGACGCAGCGTCTCGTTCCCTCGGGGAACTAGGGTTACATTAGTAACCCAGAGATGATTTAGGTGAGGTGAGGAGACATGCGCTGCCCCAAAGTCAGCCTTCACGTTCATCATGTTTAATATGATCCTCCGCATCTTTTAACCTATGGAAAGCAGATCTTCAAGAAACTGGCTTTGTGTGTTTGAGTTTATTGTCATGCTGGAACAGTTTTCAGTTTCTGATCTCCGAGTTAAGGCCAGAGCATCCAAAGACAGTTTGACGATGAACCACATATTGCTGGAAAAGTCAGGTGTCACAATGCTTTTTCTCCATATAATGTATAACACGCAGATAATAAAGAAGGAATCTCCAGTACAATTAAGAAAACGCTCATGTCTTAAATCTCTTTGAAATAAAGAAATAAAAAATCCTCGCCCGAGGAGTGCGAGACAGGTTCCTTACTAAACCCAACATATACGAGGTGTGTATCCTATTAATTAGCAGCCGTTTCATTAGCGAGGATGTTTACGACGGCGAAACGATGCCTCTATGTAATATTTATTACGATTAAACGCTTCCACGCCACCTCCATCGCAGCAGCACTCTTAAAAGTGTTTGTGCTTTGAGCAATGTTCCAATTACACAATCTACACAATCCATCACAGATCCCCCCTGCCCCCCCAACCCCCTCCCTAACAACGATGTTTTAAGTGCAATAAAAGGCTCTGTTTATTTTTTTAATTGATGAATTATCCAATCTGCCTCGGTTATTAAAGGGACTTTGGGCTGCATTCATAAAATATGAAGAGCCGAAGAGAGATGATGAGCGAAGGACGTGTATTACGGTACGAACGTTCGAGCCTGATTTATATCGTTATACCAACATATCATGAATTTATTATAACAAACAGTGTGTGTGCTGAGGAGCACTAATTATTCACCTCAGGAACCAGGAACCATCCTGAACATCGCCTGAATCCACAACATCCATGGTTAAAGCTGAGATGATCCTACAAGGAGTTTTTGTTCTATTATGATTATTCTTTCTTATTCTTATTGTGGGTCATTTGGCAACAATGCGAAATCTTTTAAACAACAAAATGCTGATGGCATCTTCATCTTCTCTTTCTCAACCTTGTTTCTCCATGTGGATCTCATCCAGAGTTTAAAACTATATGAGATGTTATGAAGATGATTATAAGTAGATATCTGAAGCAAAGCACATTCACAAACTGTTCAACCTGCTTCCATGCAGAAGTATTTACAGGAACTTCAGCACCAGAAACCAGCAGGTTCAGAGCAAGCTTCTTCTCCACACCATCACCATCACCCTACTGAGGTCTACACTGCAGCATTAAGACACTATATAAACTATACTCAAGTCTGTTTTAAGTTACAGCAGTGTCATTTATCATTTACTGTCTACTGTCATTGCAACTCGTGCACATATTCACTGGAGTTTATGTTTTTATTTTTATACACATGCACAAATCTGGACATTTATCAGAAGTTATTTGTGCATGAAAATTGCAATGATTGTGTTTGAGTGTGGAGGTGGAGAAGGTGGAGGAGTTCAGGTACCTGGGGTCAACAGTGCAAAGTAATGGAGAGTGTGTTAGAGAAGTGAAGAAAAGAGTGCAGGCAGGGTGGAGTGGGTGGAGAACAGTGATAGCAGGAGTGATTTGTGATAGAAGAGTATCTGTGAGAGTGAAAGGGAAAGTTTATAGGACTGTGGTGAGACCTGAGATGTTGTATGGATTAGAGACAGTGGCATTGAGTAAAAGACAGGAAGTAGAGCTGGAGGTAGCAGAGCTGAAGATGTTGGATAGTGCATGTAGGACGTTTTGGAGACGAGGTGAGGGAGGTGAGATTGAGATGGTTTGGACATGTGCAGAGGAGGGACATGGGGTATATCAGTAGAAGAATGCTGAGGATGGAGACACCAGGAAGGAGGAAAAGAGGAAGACCAAGGAAGAGGTTAATGGATGTGGTAAGGGAAGACATGCAGGTAGTTGGGTTGAAAGAGGCAGATGTAGAGGACAGGGGGGGATGGAGAAGGATGATCTGCTGTGGAGACTCCTAATGGGAGAAGCCGAAAGAAGAAGAAGTGTTTGTGTGTGTGTGTGTGTGTGTGTGTGTGTGTGTGTGTGTGTGTGTGTGTGTGTGTAGTCTGGTTGTGAGAACCCGCATGATTCGGTACTTCTTTTCCAGACAGCAGGAAGATGAAGATCTTCTTTATAATTTTTCAGATGTTTGGTGTAAAATTCGAAAATCTGTTCATCACCTTTTAGAAGCTCAACAACAAAGACTGCATCGCCATCAACTGCTGTTTCTATGGAAGTCATGGAAGTTACATGATGGTGAAAAATCTTTGGTTTGCCAGAAATCATCTATTTACCGCTTCTGTTTTTTTCTTTATCCCTGATGATCACCTGACCTTTTTTTTCTGTCGTTTTTAAAGTCGTCCATTTTGGTCTAAATACAGGAAATAAAACCAAATTGAATCCTCATACCGTCTATATTGTCTCACATTGTCTTTATCGTCTTTTATAGTCTAGTATAGTGTACTTTAAGAGTCACTAACAGCTGAACTCAAATTCCTTGTGTGTGTCAACACACTTGGTCAATAAACCTGATTCTGATTCTGATTCTGATTCTCATGGAACAAACAGACGGAGAAAACAATTCTTGTATTGTATTGAGCCTGAATCCTGGGTACAGATACTCATGTCTTTTTGCTCAGTGTTTGCTGAAGTGACCTGATAGAAGTTACAGCACATACGGACACAAATGTCCATTTATTACAGTTCCATCATTTTTCCATCTGTGTTTTTTTTTACCAAACTATTGAGACACCTGACTTTTTCAGCCATATTTGGTTCTTCTCCCAGACTGAAGGTACACAGTTGGACATCCCTGAGTGTAGGAGCATAAAAATGTTCCTTTAAAATTTTTACTAGAAGATCCACACCAGTTCCAGCATGACAACATCCCGTGCACAAAGTCTTGGAGATCTTGGAAGATATTGAGTGGTCTGCTATAGAGCTCTGACTTCAACCCTCAACTCCAACCAGTACCTGGCTTGACTAGCACCCTTGTGGCTTCATAAAAGAATCTTATGGTCAGCTGTCCACAAACCTTTGGCCATATAGTGTTAATGGTGAATGTGTTCGAATAGAAAATGATGTCCAATGACGTAGTTGTTCCCTAACCCTAACCCTTGATTTTGTTTTTAAATTCCATCCTCCCTTCAAAAAAATAAATGGTTTTTCACCATCATGTAAGACTTCCATAGAAACAGCAGTTGATAGCGATGCAGTCTTTGTTGTTGAGCTTCTAAAAGTTGATGAACAGATTTTCGAATTTTACACCAAACATCTGAAAAATTGTACAGAAGATCTTCATGCGGGTTATACAGAAGTACCGAATCATGCGGGTTCTCACAACCAGACTACACACACACACACACACACACACACACACACACACAAACACACACACACACAAACACTTCTTCTTCTTTCGGCTTCTCCCATTAGGGGTCTCCACAGCAGATCATCCTTCTCCATCCCCCCCTGTCCTCTACATCTGCCTCTTTCAACCCAACTACCTGCATGTCTTCCCTCACCACATCCATTAACCTCTTCCTTGGTCTTCCTCTTTTCCTCCTTCCTGGTGTCTCCATCCTCAGCATTCTTCTACTGATATACCCCATGTCCCTCCTCTGCACATGTCCAAACCATCTCAATCTCACCTCCCTCACCTCGTCTCCAAAACGTCCTACATGCACTGTCCCTCTAATAAACTCATTTCTAATCCTGTCCATCGTCATCACTCCCAATGAACATCTCAACATCTTCAGCTCTGCTACCTCCAG